>RJWJ010014114.1:0-38541 GCA_004363605.1 Indri indri | reverse complement strand
ATCTACATAATTGATGCTTCTGTCACTCCCTTTTTCTGTTCTAGCATTTGCCTTATCTTATATAAAATGTAGATTTTCCTGGGTCATACAAGACTGGAACCATTTTTTCGCACTACTCCCACCCCCTTGCCTTCTTTTCCTTCTATATGTCTTTAAAATGCTGAAAATTCCAAATTGCCCTCCGGAAAAACATCCACAGGTCTGTCTATGATTCCTGTTTTCCCGGTGTGTCTTCAACTTTGGTGTAATAAACCTCCAGTGATGGAGATTTTTGCCTCAGTCACTTATTTTGGGTCGGCATGTTTTATAGGCACAGATTCCAAACCAACTGAGAGATAGACATGACAGGGAAAGGCATATAGGGATGAAGTTATTAGCTTTATTATCAATAAAGTCGAAATTGTAGTATGTGACGTGTATGTATAAGCAAGTGGGCTTCCTAATTCCGGTATCCACTATTTGACATATTTACACCCGGTCATGGGTCACTCTGAACCTTCCCCATGTTGGGGTTACCCCCACAAAAGTTTAGAACATTCAAGGGCAGGCTTTGCTGTGTACTTCCTGCAAGCAAGTTACTTCCACGAGGGAGATGGGAGAGGAAGGAATTAAGTTAATCTTATCTAGCTGTACCTTTCAAACTCACAAATCAGATTAAATCACTCTTCCCACCTGCCAGGAGAGTGAGTAAGAGTATTGTGAGAGGCCAAGAGTGTGAAGCAGGCAGGACCCCATCTATACAATAGGAAACAACAAAACAGGAAAGAAACTTTCCTTCCTACTGTGAACTAAATATAAAATCCTAAGTCCCCTGCTACTGAATGGACTCATCTTGGCTAAGGGGACCCCAGAGAAACCTTAAAACTGAGTTCCCAGCCACGATGGGATGGGAGGTATGAAGCACAACTGCACATGCACATGTTTACTCTTTTCATAAATATTTATGACTCCTATTGTTACAGCAAGTGTTACAGCGAGTGGTCCCAAGGACAAACGGAGCAGCACACGGAGAATCAGAGAATCAAAGTTTATTTGCCAGCGGGCTCAGAGGGGAATCGCCACCAAATTCTGAGCCCCGTCTGTCTGATTTTTCCCACTTTTATTAAGTTGGGGTGGTCCGCGGGGTGGGATATCAGGTGGCCAATGCCTGTCAGGTAACAGATTAGTTGATGGGCCAGGTAATAGGTTAGTATTATGCTGATGCGGGTCTTCCGTGAGGAGTGGGGGTCTCAGGTGGCTGATGTGCCAAGTAATAGATGGGGGTTTTCCTTATCATTATAACTTGTTAAATATGTATATTTAGCTACCCCATTCAGTTTAAAATCCTATTCCCTTTGTCCCTCTTTTGAAGCACGTGTTCCTGGCTTGTGGCCTGGAGCCCTGTTTCCCAGCCTGCCGGAGTGGCCACTGCAGGCTGAGACTTCATGAGAAATAAAGCTCTCCTTTTTCCAAATTATAAACCTCATTATTTATTCTTAGTTAACAAATTGGTCACCACGAAGGGATCCAGGGAGACCCTCAGTTCCCCCAGCATGATTGAAGGTCAATGCACCAACATACACATAAGCCCATTGATAGCTCAATTATTTCCCTGACCTCGCTGGGAGGAACTCGGGTAAGCTCCCCGGATCCAAGGTCTCCTGCTTTTGGGATGAAGATCTCAGAGACTTTATTTCTGTCCACACCTTCTCTTCATTTCTCCCCAGTTCCAGTTCCCTCCATTCCAGGCCCCAGGGGGAATGCCTTTGTTGGCCCTGGGTTTCAGGAGGCTGAGGGGTTACCCCATCTTTCCCAGTTCCCTTCATTCTGGATCTGGGAGGGAATGTCTTTGTTGGTGCTGGGTTTAGGGGGGAACCTATTTGGACTCAGCTGGTCCAAAAAGTTTTGTGAGGATGCTCACGTTATGGGCACTGGAAGGGACACCTTCATAAGGTAAGCATGTTATCAAAAGTTTGGTACTTGTCCCTGAGGCTGAATCAGTGAGAATGAAGAATGAGGACAAGTGGTTTGAGGAAAAGGAAAGAGAAGTTTATTAATTTGCTGGCAAACGAAGAGGGCAGCAGACTAGCATCTCAAAAGACTGCTATCCTAACAGTAAGCAGAAAAACAGGGCTTTTTAAAAGGGGGTTTTCAGCAGTTGGGCTTGGGGTCTACATGACCTGTGTCACATGTCATGGCTTCAGGCTGCTGTTGTTTAACTATAATTGGTGGTTTCTGTCAACTTTATCTCCAGTGACTATGATCAATCCTTGTCTGGACAATTCTGTTGAGCCATATCCTGTGGTTTAAGATACTAGAAAACAAATGTTAGGTAGCTAGTGAGGGACTCCAGCCCTCCTGGGGACAAAGGCCAGTGTCCTGAGCAATTGCTACATCTGGAGGAGGAGGGAACACCCTACCAATCTGCCAATCAGAACTTAGTGTGCTAACTGCAAAGGAATGAAGTCTAATAGGGTCTGGAAGGTGACCTAGGACAACCTAAGGCTAATTATCATGTCGTTAGCTTAAATCTACATTGCTGTTCATCCCTCAAAATGGTCTTTCAGAGAGGCTTATGGGAGATCTGCATGTACAGAAAGGCTCAGGTCATATAACTCCAAACTGTCCATCAAAGTGGCTCATGGTGATGTCTCAACCACAGGGAGGGCCTAATCCAGATTCTATAAAACAAGACCCAGATCATAACCAAGGCCTTTTTTGTTCCAAGAGGCCTGCTCTCCTTTTGTAACATATCTTGCTCTTACTCTGTAAACTAATATTTTGCTCTTGCTCTGTTATCCTATCTTTCTCTCCTCAATAAACTTTGTTTTGTGCTTACCTTGCTTTCAGTGTGTCTGGTCATTCTTTAGCCAAGAGCACACCAAGAACTGACATTTCAGACTTCTAACCCGACACAAATAGCAAAGAACATTTTCCTGCCCCTTTGATTACTGGCCCTATACTGAAAACTTGGCCACTTGTCCATGAGGCTGAACCAGAAGAACGAGGACAAGTGGTTTGAGGAGGAAGGAAAGAGAGTTTACTTTGCCGACAAAGGAGGAAATATGGTAGACCTTCTCCTCTCAAAATCTCAAATTTCCTGAACATAGACAGAAAGACAGAGCTTTTAAAGGGAGGGCTCTCAGCTTCAGGCAATTACTGTGGTTAACTATTCTAATCCTCCCATCTCTGCCAAAGACAAAGCCTGTGACCTCTGCCAGGTGCCCACCTGGGGGGCTGGTGCCACCTGAGAGCTTTAACAAGAGACTTAACCTGCCTCAGGGATGCAGGCCAGGCTGCAGTTCCTAAAAAGAGTTGAGGAAGTTTTAAGGAGACAGAAAATCTCTTTGGCATTTTTTTCTTTCCAGGCCATTCTCTCTGTTACAGCTCCGGGAAGGAATGCAGGTTTTCATTCCCCAAAAAGGTGGGGGTTTTAGAGAGACAACTCATAAAACATTTCCTTGCCCCTTTTCTGAGCTTAACCTCTGTTACAAGCACAGTTACATAAAACTTCAGTTCTGCGGGGACAGACTCTGGTCCACTGCCATCAGAGATTCCAGCAGCTAACATGTTTAAAAACTATAAAACATTATTGTAAATATTTGGGATCCTAAATAGAGCTAACCTGAAATGATTTAAAGCTTTGCTGGCTGCAATAAAAATCTTAAGAGACCTCTAGTTTATGTGCATGCCCAATTAAAACAAAGAGACTATCAAACCTTCCAAAACAATGAAGATCATTCTATAATTAGAATTTCCAGTCTTCCAAATAAAATCAAGAGTCTCTCATAGCCTCCCTTAACAAAAATAATTTAAAATTAAAAGGAGACTCCATAAACTAGAAAAAAATGGTGCATGCGAAATATTTAAAGTTGTCTTTCCTTCTTTCGACCCTGTCTCTCCTCTTCCTCCCTCTCTCACCCTTTCTTCCATCTCTGCTCCTAAAACAATTGTTTTTTTCTTCCAGACTAGTTTAAAAATTGCTCGAAATGTTAACTTTTGTTTTTCTTCTGTTTAAAAGCTCCTCTACAATGCCAGCTCCTGGAATGGGACACAGCTGCTTACCTAAACCGATTTATTCAAAGAACTAAGAAACTGACTAAAGAAGATATGGGATGATATTTTTAAATTTTGCTTTTTTCCCCTCATTTATCCCAATTTGGTTTTTTTCCCTCTCACTCCTTTGTCTGTCTCTAACAACCTCTACCCCAAATGTCTTCAAAACTATCAGCTTGGCTTTTAATTTGTCTAATAAAACTTTTTAGCTTCAAAATGGGAACTAAGGAGATTAGGAATGTTTTGCCCCAAGGTGTATTTCTTTAACATATTTAAATGGCTGCCAAAACCTCACAAATAAATAACTGCTGCAAAGCTGTCTTTTATGGGGGGAAAATTTATACCTGTAAAATACACAAAACACACACACACACACACACACACACACACACACACGAGCTTGGTCTATCCTTTCCTGATCTAAAAACATTAACTGAGAATCTGAGTAGAAACATTTGCCATCTATTCTCTCTGAAGGCTGTTACCCAGGAGGCTTCATTTGCATAACAAGACCACCTTTTGCTAACTAGTCAAGACTTTTCCTCTCTGCCTCCCAAAGTCTGTTTTTCTGCTTTTTAAGCCATAAACATTTAATTAATTTCCTGTCTTCTTTCACCTACAAGAGGCACATAAGACTTTTGAACTTTTGTGTGTAAAGGGTACCCCGGAAAACCTGGAGAGACTGTTGCCAATAAAACCATACAGTTCTAAAGGTAATTAACAACAGTTGTTCATGGTAGATGGTTGTTAACTACAGAAGACTACTGGTTTCCTTTGCGTGTCTGAATAGAAAAGATGTGGTTTAAACACTTAGAAAAATGTCTTTGTAAAAAAAGTGTATTATGAAAGCATTGTGTGGCATGGTCCCGTGGTGTCTTTCTCTTTTCTTGGGGTGAGGTGGTGGTCCAAGTTTTATTGTTACCTGTCTAGATGAAGTTGGTCTCTTTATAAGCCCAGTGATAAATTACTATGATTTTATGTTGTCTTGGCATCCGTTTTTGTCTTCCTCTAACACATCCAGACTCCTTGAAAGGCCTTGGATTTTCTCTCTGTGTGGTTTAAGATATTAATACCCTGTTTCTTCTGAGACTCTTCTGTGAGGGCTTAGGCCGTGTGTGAGACAAAAAATAATGTTTTGTTACTTGTTCCATTCTCAATGACATGGTTTAAATCCAGCTGTCCTGTTAGACTGAGGAGTTTTGCCAGTCTCATGGCTAGACATTTTCACCTGAGCTTGTTGATCAGGCAGGTCAGATACTATCTAGATGTTTTAAGGTCACAAAACTGCTGCTTCTGTAATATACATATATATATTATATTTTTATACTATATTATAATATATAATATATAATATGACAATGTTATATATAACATATAATATATTATATTATATATGTTATATATAACATATAATATATTATATTATATATGTTATATATATTTTTCTGTTAAAGGTATGAAAGAGAATTTATTTAGCTTTGTGAGACATTATTTTCACGATATATGTAAACCCTGGCACAGGAAGGCCCTACTAAAGTCTCAGAAGTTGCTTAATAAGGTAAATATTTAGTTTGATTGTATGAGGCTTTCAGACATTAAGTTTGAGAAAGTTAATGGTTATCAGGATTTGCATACATGATCACAATCAAAACAGTAAAATAAACCAAAGAATGCCCCCCAGAACATAACAAATTGCAAGTTCTAGGGAAACATTTATTTCTATACTATATTCATTTTTTCCTGACAAAAGTGCCCTTCAGAAATCCTATGCTACACTTATTTTGATCACTTATTTTCTACTTTATACACTTTGACCTTTTTTTTGAACACAGGTTACAAATAATCTTTTGTGTTATTTCCTCAGTCTTTTTTTTTTTTTTTTTGAGACAGGGTCTTGCTCTGCTGTCTGGGCTATAGTGCTGTGACATGATCATAGCTCACTGCAACCTCAAACTCCTGGGCTCAAGTGATCCTCCCACCTCAGCCTCCCAAATAACGGGGACTACAGGTGCACCACCACAGCTATCTAATTTTTTTATTTATTGTAGAGATGGGGGCGGGTCTCACTAGGTTGCTCAGGTGGGTCTCAAACTCCAGGCCTCAAGCATCCACCTGCCTCGGCCTCCCAAAGTGCTAGGATTACAGGTGTTAGCTACTGTACCTGGCCTCCTCAGTCTTAATATTAATACCATAGTCACCTGTTTTACCTTGGCTTGATTTTTATCATTTAGAGTAGGGTACACTTATTAAGCCAGTTATACTCCAGTAACCTTGTAAATGAAAAAACATTAGAGAATTAAGAACAAGTAATGGAGTCATTATTTCACTGATTCTTATCTAATTTCAGGAAAATCATGTCCCTGAAACAGCAATTCTACCTGATAAATTCTTTCCATGTCTAAACAGAAATGGCAAGAAAAGTGAAATTGTGGGAAGCCTATGGTACTTTACTAGACATTGTGTGCTTGTAATAGTTCAACACTTGTAATATTTGATAATCAAGAGTAAATCAATAGGCTAACATTTAAAAAATATACTTTAATAAGTATAAAGATAAAGGATTAGGTAAACTTGTGGAGAAGCTGACCAAGATACATAAATTAGGAGATACAAGTGTCCCTCTAAATTTTCTATATCTCATTTTTTTTACAGAATGTTTATTAAAGTTGTTTAATACACAATTTCTCATTTTTCATTTTAGAAGTCATTTATTATAAAGATAATTCTTTGGTATGATGACAAACAGCAGCCACAGTGATTATTCTGGACCTCCACGTTGGATAAATTTAATTTCTTCTTGAGCTGCAGGTTTCCTTCTGTAGCTCTGAGGTAATGTTTTTATTATCTCTGCAGTGTCCGGTAGACCCCGATACATCAGCAAATCTGGTGATTTACTTCCCCTAGAATGTTGGGAAATTGCAGAGGAGTGAGATGGTAGCCCTCTTGATCTCAAAGCTTCTGATATATTGGGTTTAGGATTGTCTCTTCTGTCAGGGAAGCTTATTAATGGAGTGTGTGGCTTGATTGCCTGGATGACTCTGCTGGCAGACGCCATCTTGCTGCCCATCATGACCCCCAAGAAGGGGCAGCTTCTGGGGCACAACGAGCCTCTGTGACAGTGGGAGCTCTGGGTACCTGGGGGCTGGCTTCTGTCATATTTTTAATACTTGCTGGATTCGACTGTGAGCTTGTGTTTTTGGTTTTGAGCCTCTGGATTCTGGGATTTAGATGGTACGCCATGGTGATGTTGCAGCAGAGTGGACCGGGAACAAACCAAGAGGCACACGGAAGTATAGCAAAACAGGTTTTATTCATGCCGGCCGGCAAGGCTCAGAGGGGGCTTTGCTCTCCCCAAATTCTGAGCGCCAAACAAAGAATGTAGCAGTCTTTTATACACTTTGCTTAAGGAGGAAGAGGGGCACGGTTACAACAGGGTTAACTTTAGTGGGGCAGAGTCCTAAGTTACTTCAGGGCTTGGTACGCTAATTGCTACAGCTGATTTATGAGGGCTCATCTGCCGGGGAAGGGTTGCAGGGGAGGAAACCTGGTAGTGGAATTTTCCAATTTTCCGCTTCAGTGAGGCCTGGGGACATGTTCTCAGTGCCTAGACTAGCAGCTACAAGACACAGTCTAGCCCAATATGGCCCCTTCATCCCTGCCTCAGCTTCGCCTCCTGGCTATTCTGGGGACGGGGTTGGATCTTTCAGACATCCAGTTTTCTGTCCCCAGCTTTAAACCTGGTGTGTCAATTGAGGACAGACAGGCCCTGTCCTTCATAGCCATCTTGGATGCCACATGGCTACTTGAGACCTAAGAGGACTGGGAAAGACCTTAGGGATGGCACTCCTGTTGTAGTTTCAAAAGTCTTTTCAGTAATTTAAAATCTTAAAGTCCTGCTAGGTAAAATTGAAGAGGATAATCATAAAATGTCAAAGTCATTTGTAGGTTAAAATACTAAGCCATTAATTATTGAACATAGGTTTAAGTTTATATATTTTGACATCTTATTTCTGTATGATATAAAAAGCTCACTATATTTAGATGTACTAATAAAAATTGGGGACTGATAGATAACAGCTCACAGTTACTTTAACTTCCCAGGTTTTTCATCAAAAATAAGTGTTACTAAGAGTTAACATTGTAATTAATATATGTATTTAAACTACTAGATATAAGAGAAACAATTCTATATACAAATATGAAAAAATTGGATGTGCTTTTGGTAAAAAAAGGTTATAGAAAGACATAGAAATGTGATTTTTGTTAAATAAAAAATAATTCTGCGTAATTTAAAGGTTTTAGAATTTGTTTTAAATTAAATGAATAAATAATAGATAAAACTAAATAAATATAAAAGTTGAGGAAAGCGGTAAAATTTAAAAAAGGTTTATATAAATCTTACCTTATGGTCAAATTAATTAAGATTAAATAGCTCTGTTTATAAAGTTTTATTAAATTAGCTTTAACATTTAACATACCAATGCAAAAATAAAAATTGGTTTTCTCTTTTAAACAAGATTTTCAAGTAATATTATTAGAGATGGTAAAAATTTTTATTGACCCTTTTGAATAAACTGCAAAAGAAAAAAAAAGGAGGAGAAAGAAAGAGAGACAGATTCAGTTTGCCTCTTTATTAAGTGGTTTTTTCAGTTTGTCTTTATTAGGTCTTATGTTTGATAAACTGAGTCTCCTCTCTATATTAAGGAGTAAAATTTTTGCCCTTAAAAATCTTTAAATTATCACTTTGGATGAATAAATAACTGCCATTTTATAGTAATATTGTTTTATGAAAATAAGAATTTTCGACCTTTGATATTGACAAAATTTCCAAATTCCAAATTCAGTTTTGTTTTTTTTTTTACCTCAAACTAGGTTTTTTAAAAAAATATTACAGCCACTGAAAGTCCAAGAGAGACACATTTGGCTTATTCGGTATGCTAAAATTATATAGAAAGCATTGTCAAATATAAAATGGTATTTAACTTTCTTTGGGTTATATTATTATAAACATGTTATTCATAGGTGTTCCAAAATTATATGGGATTCCTAAAATTCTGATATGTTTTGGTGGATGTTATCAGTAATAATTATGGTTATTATGTTAAATTGTTGTGTGCCAAAGAAGTAGCCAAATTTCTTTGTCAATTGTCTCTTTAAGCACAACAATTCTAAGACTTTTGTCATCCACAATTATTGTTTTACTTTAATTCTTCTCAAAAAGTGGTTTTTAACTGACTACAGTAAAAAATTTGCTTCTTCAAGGAAATTTATAGAAAGGACTCTGACAAGTACCTTTAAATACAGGTGCAGTTGATAACCTTGGAGATTATACCGTTTGAACTAAAAGAGAAAACTTCAAAGACTTTAATTAAAAAGCTGATATGATCATGAAGATTGCTAACCCAACCTCAAGCAAAACCCAAATTAATTGCATGAATTAAACTAATTTTTTAAAATGACTTTTGTTTAAACATTACTGATTCTCTTTGTATTTTGTTTTCCAGAAGTCAACATCTTTTTTTCCTTCTTTTGAACTATTTATAGCAAATTGGTAAAGCATATTTTCATAAACAGTTTGAAACATTTTTCTCTCTACTTGATTTCTCTGAAATTTAGAAACCACTTATAAATGTTTTATTTTATTGGCAATATGGTTATTTGCATAAGTTTAATAAGAATCTGTTTTCTTTCACAACAGGACAGAATTAGAGACGCTGGTTATTTTACCAAGGCTTTGGCTGGAATGGCATATTTTTGGATATGCCCACACTGCTTTGAGGAATTAGGTTGACTTTATAAGGCCAATAAAAGCCCTCTGGAAAACTGTTCTGATACTTCATCTATAACATCTCCTGATCTGTGGTAAGTAAAGAAAGTCATTTTCTGACAGATTTAGGAACCCCAAATTACTTTGGAACCTCAAGAAAAGAGTAATTTACCCAATTCATATAGGTATCTACAGGCAATTAAACTCTTGGTTTGGTTCAAGAGGCTTTAAGTCTGACCTAAGATTCCTTATGAAAAAAAAAAAATTCCAGTGAAGCCAATTTAAAAAGAAGCCTATGGCCAATGATTATTTCCTACCGTACTTTATGCAAATAATCAAGCCGAGTATAATGAGACTAAAAATTTATTTTGCAGATAAATTGGTCCTACTATGATTTGTTTTTAGTAAAAATGGGAAACCAGAGAGAGAAAATTATGTCCCAAACCTGTTATTAAATCCTAGCCTTGTCCTTTTATTTTTGAGTTTTTAATTATTTGTCCGATGGTTTGGACTAAATCCTGGGTTATTTCTTGACTACAAAAAAACCAAAACAGCAATAACAACAAAACCCCACAAAAAACAAAAATACAAAACCAGGTTGTAATTTCTTCATGATGTTTTTATTTGACTCCCTAATGAAATAAGTTCCTTCCTTTTTTCCATTCTAACACCCAAGTCCTCCTTTAATTGTCAAATTATTAATGTCATTTATCTCTTGTTTTACTTCCAAGAAAACCGGAATTATGATATCCTGAAGACTAGAGATGATTCAATGAAGCCTGCAAGTCTTCCTTGGCTAGGGTCCCACTGGGCCTGTTTTCCACTGCCAGTGCCCTGCTGCTATGCAGACATCCCCTGCCCCCCGGCCCAGGGACTGCTGCGGAAGAGGGGAGTGCATTATATTTAAGGGCCAACTTGAGAGAGAGAATTAGTTCAGACCCTCCAAATCAAGGATGGGCACAGAGATACAGAAGTCTCTAAATTCCTTAACTCAAATGATCTTAACAAAATGCTTATGTTCTATATAGCTAATTGCTACAAGTCTATAACTATGACCAAGATTGTAGTAGCTCAATGCTTAGAGATAAGTTAATTTTATAACCTTGTTTTTGGCTTTTGGTTTTCGACTATATTGCTTGAAATGTTTTAAGGGCTTAATGAATGCCTGTTCACTGCCATTCCTGTCTGGGCCAAAATGTTTAATCAACTCTAAACCTTTATGGCTCTAAACCTCTCCTCTTGGCCATAGCAATCCCACTGAAGGCCCAGATGGGCTGGGGCAAATAGCCACTCCACCCAGGCAACTGCGGGATGAAATAAAGTTTGGCCACTGCTGCTGACTCTGGCATATCTTGGCCAAAAGGGCGGATTGTGAACTAAAAATAAAATCCTAAGCTCCCTGTTGACTAAATGGACCCATTTTGGCCAAGGGGACACCAGAGGAAACTGAGGTAAACCGAGTTCCCAGCCGTGACAGATGGGAGGTATAAAGCACAACTACACATGTGCATGTTTTCTCTTTCATAGATATTCACGACTCCTCCTATAGCTTGTTAAATATGTATATTTAGCCACCCTGCTGGGTATAAAATCCTCTTCCCTTTGTCCCTCTCTTGAAGCACGTGTTCCTGGCTTGTGGCCGGGAGCCCTGTTTCCGAGCCTGCCAGAGTGGCCACAGCGGGCGGAGACTTCATGAGCAGTAAAGCTCTCCTTTTTCCAAATCATAAACCTCATCCTTCTTTTTAGTTAACACTGTGCTAACTTTTTCCAGTATCCATTCTTCTCTTCTTTATCTGTATTAGAACTCTAAATTTTGCTGAGCCCATGGCCACCCAGAAGAAAAATCACATTTCCCAACCTGCCTTGCCGACAGGTGTGGCCATGTGGTTAAATGTGGCCAACGCGAGAAAGTGGAAGAGGCGTCGTGCAACTGCTAAAAAGTTTCCTCAAAGGAGGGGGTGTGCCCTTTTCTTTTCCTTTCTTTCCTTCCCGCGATTTGTAACGTGGGCATGGTAACTGAGGCTGGAGCAACCGCCTTGGACCGTGAGATAAAACATGCACTGCGAGGATGACAGAGGAAGAGGACTGGAGATCCCCGGGCCCTCACGGTGGTGGATTCCATTCACCATGTAAACTCTAGACTTCCCACAATTGAGAGAGTGGGGATGGTGGGGAGGGAGGACATGTCTGGCATGTTTAAGCCATTGCTTGTTTGTTTATTTCCTGCTGCACCTAATCTTAACTAATTTATAGCCTGATACTTGGATGTGGGGACATGCATCTATCTGACAGAAACTGAAAATATGGCATTGACTTGGTGGTAACTAGTAGGCAGCTAGACTTTGCAGGCTGCTAGTCTGGTGACTATCGTTATGCAGAGACAACACATGTGAAAAGCAGAAGCTGCCACAGTTGGAAAGCCATCCACCTGCCCACTGAAGAAGTGGTACGAGTGAAAATGATGGCAAAAATGCAGAATATTGGTGTGGGTTGGCAGCTTCTTGCCACTTTCCTTTAAGTCCTAGAAGAGAGATAAACTCAGGCTAGAGCTCAGCAGTCTGCAAACAGAGGAGAAGGTACAGCTCTTTCTGGGCTGCTCCCTGCCTGAGGCCTTTAAATTAACTGAAAGTCTAGAATTTGAAGCTTTGCAGTTGGGAAAAGATAATCACTATAGTACCTCAAAATGAAGCCTTACAGCCCAAGCAGGAGATAAGCTGTGGCCCTAAGCCTTTTCAGCACCTGTTATTAAGACTTTTCTGTCAGACAATGGTAGCCCAGTGCAACAGCAAAGATCAGATTACAGATGTTGCCTTTATGCTAAAACGACCTTTTTTTCCTGAGGGCTTCTCTGCGGTTGCCATTAGCTTGATGGCTTAAAGGTCACCGGTCAAGGAACAAAGTGAGTAAATACAGACCAGACTCTTCAGATTTAAAGACTCTGTACAGATGTGTTTGGTTGTGGGATGTTTGCACATGGGATATCTGGAACTGACCGGAGGCAAAGAGATCATATCTCTAGTAAGTTTTTGAAGGATTGTATTGACAAAGAAACCACAAGCCTGGCTGTAAAAGCCTGTGATTGCTCCACCCCTGAAGCTCAGGCCTCTAAACCACAGGCAGTGGGAAGTTGTGCAGCCCCCAGGAAGGCAGTACTTTCCAGGGTGTGCCTCAGTTTGGCCACGGAAGACAAGGGACAAGGAAGGACTGGCTAGAGAGGGCGGTGGCCGTGGGAGTTACTCCCCAGGAGAAGAATGGGGGAAATCCAGACGATCAAAATAAGCACTTCCTCTGCTACCAGGGAACAATGGAATTTGTTAATTGTTAGGAACTGGTGACTGCTGTGTATTTTCCCTGCTCTCTTTTACCAAATCATAGATTTACTTGAATTTAATTTGTTTCTCACTCCTCCCTTGCATCTTGAGTGTGTTTGGGGCAGATGAGGTCACCGGATCCCAAAGAGCCGTGTATAAAATTGAGAAAGAGTTCGTCACCCAGAGATCCTGGACTTCGATCTGGAGACTGTGCCTGGTTGAGACTTTGCTGTTGTCATTTTTGAGGAGGGTGTGTGCTTGTCCTTTAGGGAGAGGAGAGTTGTACACAGATGGTTGGGTGGCCTGAGGGACAGATTGTGTTAGAGACTGCACTAAGAGTCCCTAATACACATTCTTCCCTTTTTCCTCAATAGGAACCCTCGAGTGTTAGTTGGAAACTTGATTGCTGGACCTAAAGATTATTTCTCAGCTGCCAGAGCTGCTGTGATGGCCACAAGACTAAGTTCTGGCCGAGAGTATATGAGTGAAAGTGGCTGGTGCATCTGCTGAGAGGTGCCATTAGAGGGGAGAATGGGAATGCCCTTCTTTTTCTTTTTTCTCTTTCCTGCTGGCCAGAAAGAGGATGCGTTCACTGGAATCGGAGGAGCCGTTGTCAGCCAGGAAGTCATGCAGAGTCCACATGGTGAAGATGGTGGTGTAACAAGACAGAGGAAGCTGGCTTATTGATAATTGTGGAGCCCCAGAACAGCTGTGGGTGGCTTCTGCTTATGTGAAAGAAAAATGTAGTTTTGGATCTAATCCTAACTAATACACATTTCCCCTTAGATTTATATAATCAGGTAAAAACCCAGTGCAGCGTTTTAAGTGACCACACAAACAACAACACAACCTAAAGGAACCAACTTGAAGAAGAGGCAATATGGAGAGGTGAAGATGAGGATTGAAATCATGTTTTGTATCTAATTTGACTGTCAAGAGACATGACAAAACTGTGTTTTCTTTTCTCTCAGAGACCATTTCATTGACTAAAAGCACCTGATGTATTGCTTGGAATTTGGGGGTGGGACTGCTTTGCAATTTGACAGGCAATATTACAAAGCAGGTGTGTGTTCTGATACTGGCTTGATCCTTCCCTGATGAAGGACCTTTCTCAAACACTTTCTCTAGAGATACTTTTCATAAGCAAGCTTTTCTCTCCTTCAACATCAGGCATAAATTGAATTTATTAACAGGCAAAATAGGTTGATTTGGTGTTAGAGGATTATACATAAATAATTGAAATGCTACATAAATGTCACATAAAGGTAAAGTATTTTAAACAAGTTGCAGTTACCAGCCCAGTTATGATATCATATAACAATAGAGCATCTGCTACCGGCCACTTTAATGATCAATATGTCTATATTCTATGTATGTTAGAAATATTGTCTCTATAATACATTATTCGGTGAAATTACCATATTGAAAAGCCTAATGCTAAAAAGTAATATTTGAAGCACTAAAATGTCATAAACATTTCAAATATATGTGAAATAAAGAAACCATAATATCCTTTGTTTCAGTGGAATCTTACCCTGAAGTGTGGTATTTAAAGAAGTTGGAAGTTAAGTTCCTCTGATACAAGCCCTGGAGGGTGCACGGCCCAGAGCCCTGCTCACACAGCCTTCTCCCCAGTCCTGGCTTGTGCTGCTGGGGGCGGCAGGGGGGAAATGCCCTGGGTCTGTGGGGTGCAGTTAGGCAAACATCTCTCTAGTTCTTTGCTCTCATTTAACATAGGAGGGAAAGATGCTTTTTGGATCATACCATGTGCAGTAAGAATCCTTTCTGTGGGTGGTATGTCTCAGGAGCTCTGCAGTGTTATGGCCCAAGGTAGGATGAAGTACCTTTTGTGTTACTCTTTAGTTTGTTTGCTGGGTCTACTAGAGAGAGCCCGCAGGTGGAGGAGGGATGGAGAAGGGAGAGGAGGGATGATGAAGGGGACGGGAAGTGCCAGGGTTACTCTTTATTGATAGTAATCTGATAAGAAACTTCCTTTCTTACTTCCATCAAACCAAACTTTTCAAAAAGCTAAAAAAAATGATTAATATAATATAGCACGAGACTACGTAAAAGACTTACTTAAGTCATTAAGGAGGGAACTGGGAAGATGGGAGAGACTGCTATACTTGTTAAATTAAAGAAAAATTGTTGGAATAAGGTTGCAAAATTAGATTCAAAGCTGGTTGGTGCCTTACAGGACTCAATCTTCGCAGTAATCTTTTCTGCTGGACAGAAAATCATTTACTACTTACCAGTATTCTCCAAATTAACATCTAACTTTACAGAATATGGGCTATACTCAGTAATAAATAGTAAGTCAAACAATCCCATATTCCCTATAGAATCAGGTAATTGTTAGGTAAGCTTATTAGACAATGTTCTAGACAATGTATGACTTTGAAAAGGTACACGGTAATCTTTTTGTCTTATTTCCAAGTTTTAAATAACTTTTCTTAATACTTGTTTGTTTCTTCCTAGTTTCCAAACATCTTTCATTTCCTCCTCCTCTTCTTCTTCTTCTCCTTCTCCTTCTCCTTCTTCTTCTTCTTCTTTTTTTTTTTAAAAAGCCTATAGTCCTTTATTAAACTATCTGAGCTCTGTTCTGTTTTCTGGGATACAATGGCGAGAAAGCACCTACAGAGCTCTAGCTTCCCTTGCTCCATCCAGCTCCATTCACTGGGATGGCAGCTCAACCTCCTGAACCAATCTGGTGTGAGAGGTGAGGACAGTCTACCCTCTGCCCGATTCTTGAGTACCACCCTCCCAGGATTTAGCCCATCCACATGTTGGGGATGCTCTGACAGCGCTTGGTGAGGCTGGTGTCTGCTGTTACTTGATAGACTGCCCTGGGGAAGAGAGAGCAGGCACGTTATTTGTTGCTCATGACACAACCAGTAAGTGGAGTTCTTGAGCTTCACATAAGTTTACATCTGTGTTTACCATTTTTTTTTGCCTCTGCATTTGTAAGACATTTCCAAATACACATATCCAAAATTGCGCTCATCATTCACTCTTCCCTCCGTTCCTTCCGTGTCCACCTCCTCAGAGTTAGTTCTTGTCCTTTTAAAAAACAAGTAATAGCTGTTGTTCCACTTTGTTTGAACATAATTACATGACAAAGAGCTTCCAAAGCAATTTCTGTGACAGACAGATAGAAAAATAGTGACAGTGGTTGATGGTTTTCCTGTTTCCAGCCAGCAATTTTGTTAATTACACTGTGCTTTATTACTTTTTGAATAAACACCCAAAGGACATGCACCAAACATGACAGTTATGGTTGCATGAGTTTCCTTATTGCTTTTACAGTTTATAAATATTTCTGTCGCCAACTTCACTATAGCTGTGGGAGACCCAGAAATCTCTCTGAAAGCAAGTGAAGGAGAGCAGGGTGAATTTGTCACAAATCCACCTCGCCGCACAGGTGTCTGACGTATGAGATACTGAAGTGAAACATTTAATAGCACCAGTAAAATATAATTTGGTGGCATATTTTCTAAAAAGAACTTTGTACCTAGGGTGAATAAGTTTGGGGGGAAATCTTAAAAATTCTTCTTCAACATTTAAAAATGGTTTTTAGTCCACAGTAATAATTTTAAAAGGTTCTTTTCTTTTTTCTTCTTTTTCATTTCTTTCTTTTTTGGGATGGCACAGATGAGGGGTAAAAGGTTTTTTATTTCAAAGTTTTTGACAGACTCAGAACTAATGCAGCCTTTTCTTAAATTATTCCTGTAAAATCTGTTGGTTTGATTAGTGAGACCATAATGTGGTTTTCCAATACTTCGCATAGTGTCCCTCTGTCTCTCTCCTGTTTTTCTTATACCCTTTGTGTTCTTTATTATGGCTGGGTTGGTGCTAGAACAAACAAACAAACCTGGTTTGTATATGAGTGTCGATGTGTCTGACAAGTATTTGAAACATGGCTTACGTGATTTTGGTGTTTTTCTTTTGCATGAAATTTTAAGGTGGAAAAGTTGACATTCTGCTTTTAATATTCTGCTTCACATCCTTATATGATGTGAAGAATTTCCAAATAGGACAGTTTGCATGTAAGACTCATGATCTAGACACAATTAAAATAATAAAATAAAAATTAAGTATGATTCTTGAAGACTATTTTATGTCAAGCATGTTGGTACACCAAACAATTCTATAAATATTAATCTTGATTAGCCTTCCTCTTAATATTATTATTATTATTATTTTTCTTTGAGACAGAGTCTCACTGTGTTGCCTGGGCTAGAGTGCCGTGGCGTCAGCCTAGCTCACAGCAACCTCAAACTCCTGGGCTCGAGTGATCCTCCTGCCTCAGCCTCCTGAGTAGCTGGGACTACAGGCATGTGCCACCATGCCCGGCTAATTTTTTCTATATATTTTTTGTTGTCCGATTAATTTCTTTCTATTTTTAGTAGAGACAGGGTCTCACTCTTGCTCAGGCTGGTTTTGAACTCCTGAGCTCAAACAATCCTCCTGTCTCGGCCTCCTAGAGTGCTAGGATTACAGTATTATTTAAAATATATTTCATAAACATTTGTTGGCTCAAAAGGAATAATATTCTTTCCAAATTCATCCAGCCAATGCACTTTCTACGTATTTGCATTAACTAAAAACCAATTTATTGAACAATTTAAAATTTAAAAACTATTTTTATACATAAATGAGTGGGTTTTATAATCATCATTAATCCTTGCTGTGCCTGGGGTCCCCAAGACCACCCTCAGGCTCAGCGATTCTTTAGAAGGACTCACAGAACTCAGAAAGGCTGTTCTAGTTACACGGTTGCAGTGTATTATAGTAAAAGTGTACAGGTTAAAAGAGGAAGGTGCATTTGGCAGAGTTCCGAGAAACCAGACTACCACTGGGTTGTCCTCTCCCAGTGGAGTTGAATGGATAGTGCTTAATTCTCCCAGCAATGATGTGTGACAACATGTATGTGTCCTGCCAACCACGGTGGCTCCTCGGAGCCTTGGTGTCCAGAGTTTTTATTGGGGATTAGCCACATAGGCATGGAGTACCTGCATGACGGACTTTGGCTACTCAGTTTCGAGCTCCCCCAGAGGTCAAACTGGTGCAGTGTGGCCCCGAAACTGGTGAACAGAAACAGGCATTCACCATAAATCACATTATTAGCATAAACTATCTGGAGTAGCTCAAGTTCTTGGATATAAGAAGATATTCTCATTAGGAAGGGTATTCCAAAGGCTTAGAGGTTATCTCTCAGGAGCTGATCAAAGGGTAGTCTTTTCTGGGAAATGTGCCGGGTTTGAACACCCAAGCCTGCTGAGTTAACCCTTTACTGCACATTTGTGGAATTTACTCTTCCAACAGAACTCCTGTGTGAGGGTCAACAATGCATCTGAATGATATGGCTTGTTTGTATTACTGATGCTGTGAAATTATTAGCTATGAAGGTCCCTTTAAGGTAATATGGTCATCGGTTATGCAGAGGTTCAGTAATGCCAGAAATGCATGTTGGAATAGGTATTGAGATAAAGGCAGAGGCTGCAGTCAAAGTTGAAGAGCAGATTCAAAGACAGAAGAGGTTTTCCAGTAGATTCTACAGCTCGCATCTGCTTCTTGCTCCTCTTCCCCAGTAGCAGGTCCTCAGGAGTTAAGCCTAAAAGCTTTTTCAAGTATTTAACACACATATATACACTTACCTGTAAACTAGACATTTCTCTTCTGAGTACTGCTCATGTACATTATGTACATACCCCTACTGGAGTATTTTAAATTTACTTGTGTGTTTCTTAGGTGTGTTGGCCTTCCTAGAATGGTGAAATGCGAGGCATTATTAAGATGCTGTTATGCTAGGAAGAACAGAAAAGCCAGAATCTTATGACAACTGAATCACTTCTTCAGTCCTTATAGATCCCCAGGGGCTGTGTGTATGTAAGAGAAGAAAAGCAAAAGTAAAAGCAAAGTAAACGCAAATTCAAAATCAAAGCAATTTTTTTTTTTTTGTTATTAACTGGGGCTTCGGTGGCAAACTCCAGGACAGACCTCCAGTGAACTGGGCAGGATTATGTGGAGAACTCTTTCTTCATAGTTCATTCATTCAAGAAACTGTCATTGAGTGCTGACTATGTGTCAAGCATTATTTTATATGATGGAGATATAGGAGTTATCATAAGCAACAGTCTGATAGGCAGAGAGGTTGATTTTATTCAGGCTATTCCAATAGGAAGAGCACCCCAAATCTGAAGACCAGAGTGTCTCAGCAGGGAGGTTTTGCCTTAGGTGGGGGGAGGGGTAAACGAGCTGCAGATGGGGTGACTTACAGTTGAAATGGTTTTAAAGGCAGGCGAAGTCCAGGCAGTTATCTGAACAGGAAATGTTTCCTCTGTCCCTAGATAGTATTTGGGGATAAACAGTTCTAATCTTAGCTAATCACTTAGGAGGCAAGGTTGGGAAGTTGGAGGTTCTGAGTCTGGCCTTGTGAACAGGTTTGGGCAAAAGGGGACAGGTTTCTGTTTGACCTTGTTAGAATGAACAAAACAAACCGCTGCCCTCGTAGAGATTACATTCTATGGAGGAAGATAGAAAAAAAAAATAAACCAAGTAAATACGTAAATATGGTTAAGTGCTTAAAGGAAGGCAGAATCAGATAGAATGTGACATTTTTCATTATAATGGCGTGATTAGGGACAAAGTCTCCGAGGAGATGACGTTTAAGGGGTGATCTAAGGCAGTGAGAGAGTGAGCCCTGTGGATGTCTGGGGAAGAGTGACCCAGGCAGAAGACAGAGTCAGTAGAAAACACCTGGGGCAGAGCATACCTCTCCTGTGACAGGCAAGGAGGCCACCGAGGCTGGGGGACGTCAAAAAGGGGCAAAGCGAGAGTGGATGAGATCAGAGGGGCCAGAGCACATGGGGCCTGTGAGAAGTGGGAATCCCCCGGAGGCTTTTACAGTGGGCTCTCCATAAGCCCAGAGCCATGTGTCAGGGACTGTGGTGATGCAAAACCACATCCAAGATAACCAGCAGAAACTGAATCCGTGTCACTGACCAGCCTATTTATATCCCAATTTTCTGTATACTAAGTACTAGACCCAGTTAGCATCCCACATCTGACCAATTATAACCTCCTCGCACATTCCTTTTTTTGGGGCAAAAATGAAGAGGAGGTGGTGTGAGGACAGTTCACTTTTATTTTTTCTTTCGCTATTGCATTGAGTTTAACAAACTCATAGTCAGCTCCTTAGAGGAGTAAGAGTTAACGTTTACATTAGTTAATAGTTACATTTATTACTTAGTTAATAGTTCCATTTATTGATCACTTACTATGTGCCAGGCACTGTCCTAAACAATTTACATGTGTTAATACAAATTAGCTTGACTCTCAAACTTAAACACTTTGAATTAGACACCGTTATTAACTATATTTCTTAGATGAGGAAAATGGGATCATGAGAAGTTTAATAACTTGTCCAAGATATTCCAGTGGCCAAGTTGGGATTCAAACTCAGGCAGCCTGGCTTAGAGCCTGCACTTTTTACCTTATTCTGTTGATAAAGTAGCTGATGCTGTGGAAAATACATCACCTATATATCCACTTGAGACCAAACAATTGACCACACATATTCTTTAATGTTGCCAGAAAAACTTACTAAGTGTGCCAAAGGGGGATATAATTCAGTTTATCCCAACACAATGCAATGAGAATTCACCTCTGGGCTTGTTCCTTCTTCCTGATTTTATAATACTTTTGTATACAGGGTCTATTAATGACTTTGGTCAGCGCACAGTTTTATAATGACCACCAGATGGCAGTATAACGCAATTTAATACCATGCCAGCATTCACAAAATGCCCTCTGTTGAACAATTCTGCTTTCCTCCCGTTTTCATGATCCCACGCACAAACAATGTCCGTAAATTGAATATTCTGCACCCCTGATCCCACTGAGAAATTAGATGGTAAGAATATTTCTTTCTCTTTTTCTCAGTTATGCCACATGAATCTTTCCTGGGGGCGTGGATGAAACCCGGTGGTCTCCCCTCGCCCGCCCCCCGCCGTAGCCGCATCAGTGCCTGGACACCTACTGGCTATGTTTTCGCTTTTAGCATCTACATCAAAAGCTTATTTAGGTGAGGTGATGCATATGTTAACCAGCTTGATTTAATTTTTCTATAACGTATACATATATCAAAACATCACATTTACCTCATAAATATACACAACTATTATTTGTCAATTGGAAAAAGCTCATTGGTGAGACACATCCAACTACTGGGGGAATTTTAAAATGTTTCCTTTTTCAGAGAATTGCATCTAAATCATTAATAGTGTTATCGTGATCCCCAGGGATTTACTGAGGCCTCCGTCTCCTTCCTCCTTAGGGTCTATAGATAAAGCTTAAAATTCTGGCATTTTTCCTTTCCTCTGGTTCCAGGAATCCTGGCATCTTGATGTTGAAATTGGTGTTGGTTCTATTAATATCTAATATCTACCGTTGTCTCATGTTACCTGCAGCCTAATCACCTGTCCTGCTCAGTCTGCTTCTCCCTTTCCTGAAGGACCTCAGGGACATTTCAGGTGTCATCCAACAAGGTTTTTTTTATCTGCCAGGAAAACCTAAGAGTATTCTGCCTTGGTCAAGCCACTTCTCTTCTAAGCCAGGTTCCTTAGAAAAATAAATCTACAAAGGAGTCAAGACAAGCAAAGCAGCGAAGTTTTTGGTACGTGGTTAACAGACTCCTGCATGGTTAACACCCATTTCCTTCCTACTTTCTTGCCTTAACGGAGGTCTGGCTTTTTCTTGTAAATGCTTATATTCTTGTGGCCTCTCAAGGGGAGGCTGTTCCTGATCCCACACTCCATGTTCAAACCCAGGATCTTTATTTACCTATGCCAGCTTTCACCTTCCACATTTTCAGATTTTCCCGGCACTCGTTGAAGCCTTCAGGACTTGCTCAGGCATTGCTGTATTTCAGGCCCTCACGTTATCATCCAGTGTCCCTACTCCTGTTTGTCCTTTCAGAGCTTTCTGACTGCCTCACGCTGGGAGGACCCAAATCATGTCCTTCTTATTCTTCATTGTACATTTTTACAACCTGCTACTTAGTAACCAGTTATTAAACAGTTATTAGATTAGATTGAAATGATTATTATTTTACCTGTGGTTTCTAAATTAGAGATATCTAGTACACTGGATTAGACTAGTAATCTTAAAACTGGGTAGCATATCTTAGGTTTATACAGTTACAGACAGCTTAAAGGGAGTAAATCTTGAGATACTCAGTTTTCACATATTCTTTCCTAAAATTTGCTTGCCTATGAACCAGCCTGTGATCAAGGTGTGCCTTTCCCATCTGCCTTTCCCGATTATCCTTCCTACTTTAAAGAAAAAAGCCAGGTTTCTCATCCATGCAGAATACTGTAGGTGCATTACCCTGATGAGTGAAAACCTCCAGGATATCAAACAGAGGGATATTTGAAATACGGTGCCAGTGTTGAAGAAAGTGAATAACTCTAACAACTGAATGGCCAATCATTTTGCAAATCGAGTGACTTCTCTTTGTCAGCTGATAGACTATTAATTTTTTGATAATAGATGACTGTGATGTTTTCAAACATATAACTGAAAAGGAGTTCAAAGAATTGAGAGACATTGTTAAAATAAAAGTTTATCCATTTCTATCAACGAATTTATTTTAAATGATTTTGTCAGTGCTCACAAATAAAAATAGGAAATAGAAATAGTATTGATGCCTAACCCTGTATAATTAATATTCGTACTTGGATTTATGAACTAATATTCATTCCTGGATTCATACACCTCATAGATGGGGCTATATAATTGATATTTGTCAAGTAATATGTTTGATGGTTGTCAAGATTTATAAATTACATGTTCCATTTTGATCAATCATGAATAAATAAAAATTATAATCATAATTAAATTAAGAAGTAAATTTTTAGTACTTAGAAATTTGTGGTTACAGAAAAAATGCAAATAGTATACATATTTTTGTTAAAAAAGAATATAGGGTAATCAATAAAATACTTTCAAGGACAATTATATATTAGCATAAATTTCTGTGGGAGAGTGAAATATAAATACAGGTTCAAGGAGAAAAAGGAATTTTGTGAAATTTTTAACTTTAAAAATACCTTGTCTTTTAAAAATGTTTGATGGTGGGTGTCAAATTGCTATGGCATTTGGATTCCATTGGATATATTTAAAAGAGTGAAGTAGCAGTTTCATTTAAAATGTCAGTATTATAATGTGCTGGAAGTTATATCACTTGCAACTATTCAAACTTAAATAATTTCTTTAAAAAAAGTTTTTTTTTTTTTTTTTTTTTTTGAGACAGAGTCTTGCTCTGTTGCCCGGGCTGGAGTGCCGTGGCATCAGCCTAGCTCACAGCAACCTCAAACTCCTGGGCTCAAGCGATCCTCCTGCCTCAGCCTCCCGAGTAGCTGGAACTACAGGCATGTGCCACCATGCCTGGCTAATTTTTTCTATATATTTTTAGTTGTCCAGCTAATTTCTTTCTATTTTTAGTAGAGACGGGATCTCACTCTTGCTCAGGCTGGTCTCGAACTCCTGACCTCGAGCGATCCTCCTGCCTTGGCTACCCAGAGTGCTAGGATTACAGGCATGAGCCACCATGCCCGGCCTTAAAAATCTTAAATGCCAACTTAAAAAAGTATGTGAGAGGATATATAGTTTTTCCAAATCCTTTGAGGGTGCTTGTGAGTAAAATGTTTAGGGACCACATGGGTATCTCCTTTGACCCCAGGCCAAAATGGCCCCTCTCTCCTTTGCCTAAGATTGAATATTAGAAGTTACTACTCTAATAGGATGAAGAATTTACATCTACAAATATTATAGGAGGAAGAGCCAAAGTGAGGATTTCCCCATTGCCTCCACCCACTGAAAAACATGTCTTTATACTCGTTGTGACATCTGACCAATCAGAGTAGCACTCCTTCCAGAGAAAAAGTGAGGTCTCAGCTGTTGGTAGAAACATAGAAGGACCCAGGTAAAAAAAGACACATTTATCAGGCAGGATATTTCAAGGGCTTAGGGGTTTTCTTTTCAAAGCTGGTTAAGGGCCAGACCTTTCTTTGGAATGTGCAGGGTTTGAACAACTCAGGTCTGCTGAGTTAGTCCTTTACTGCACAATGTTATTTTCTCCTGAAACAGGAACTGCATTTCATCCCTTGGGCTGTGATCTCACCTGACCTCAGTTGCTTTCCTGGAGGCAAAGAAGGAAAGCCAGGGCTGATTTTAAAAAGGGCAAGAAAAATCTTGTGAGTTACCTGTCTCAGGTGTTATCTTTGTAGTTATTTAAGTACAGGGAAGCTGCATGCCCTAGCAAGAGAGAGTCAGCTGCTTTGCCAGCTTGTATGATTCAGAGAAATCTGGGGTTTAAGGTTCTCAGTATCATTTGATCAAATATTCCTGTATTCTATACTCTCAGGTCCTAGTCTTTCTCTTTCAAAGCCTATGCCAGCTTAAGAGACTTCTTAAGGTTTGTGCTCAGTCTTCTTTTCCAGTCTGCTACTCTTACAATTAAATCCTGTGCCTAGTTTTCAGCAACATCTGTGTTGACTATGGGTGATAAGGGTCTCCCATGGAGGTGTTCTATTTTCATAGTATGTGTTAAATTTACTTGGTTAACCCGAGTCTGTCAGTTTTGTTTGAGAATATTTTTAAAGCCATTTATAAAAGCCAATTAACTCCATAATTTTTATAATAACATTTCCCCCACAGTATCCAAATACTACTTTGCAAGCCAAGGTCTCACTTTACACTGGCACCTTATCTCAATTTACTGCCAGTGAAAATTTTAATAATTGCCTATTGTATGTTAAGGATTATCACCACCCTACTTATTCCGTATAACAGTATTGTTATTGCTTCTGAGGGTCTGCTTTCTAGGGCCAAGACTACTTGTACTGTCTTTCTTAATTTAGATTCTCTTGGATAGCAGGTCCTGCAACAAATCTTACATGCAAATATGTCTTTCGAGATGTGTGATCAGGGAACAACATGTGAACTTGGAAGGGTGAGAGAAAATGGAAAGTTAAGCCAGGAGTATGTTATTGAGCTGGTTACTTTGTCAACTAGAGCTCGGTTTTGCTGAGGACCTTCTAAGAAACCATGTACAAAGTACCTCACAATTGTTTGCCTAAAGCACAGTTCCACAGCTCCACTAGTTCCTCCAAAATATTGATCAAGAGTGTCCTCAAGGTGCGTTACTTCTTTAAAATTTGAAACAGCTGTTAACATCACATCATCTGGCTCAGGTGTGCTACCACCATATTACACGTGAATACGGCTAATTGACACAGTAATGGCTGGTACAAAAAGGTGGCCTGAGAGGATGTGAGATGGCCATAAAAGATGTCTTATACATTTGGGAACTGGTAGTTTTTCTACACTACACATTGGCCCATTGAATAAGGACTATGATGGTCGGAGATACCAGGTTGGAGCAATTTTGAATTGACTACTCATATCAAAGTGATAGAGCAAAAGCAATACTATACCCATGAGCAAATTTCAGATTAGTGTCAATACCAAAAACTTGAAAGATAAATTGAATATGATTTCACTCATATCTAGATGTTGCTCTAAGGGATTTTGAAAATATAATTAAAGTCCCCAGTCAGTTCCCTTTAAGGATGAGAGATTATCCTGAATAATATGAATGAGCCTAACTTAATCAATAAGCAGGCCTACAGACATAGAGCCCCAGATCTGGACCAGAGACTGTCAAAATGTGTTTGAGAAACTAAGGTGAAGTCTTATGACTGCCCCCACTTTGGGGTTGCTTGACTTAAAGAAAAAATTTAAATTATATGTTCATGAATAACAAAGAATGAGGCTTGGAGTCTTAGTACAGATGCTGAGAGACATCCCAGGACCAGTAGCATACTTGTCAAAGCCACTGGAAAATACTGTGAGAGGACGGCCTCCTTCCCTCTGGGCAGTAGCAGCTACTTGGGAGTTGTTATCAAAGACTGTGTTTACTCTCAATCCTGCCACCCTGTTACCAGCCAAAGAGAATGAGCCTTTGCAGCATGACTGTTTAGAGATTCTGGAGGCTGTCTATTCTAGCAGGATGCATCTGTCAGATCAGTCGATGCCAGAGCCAGATTAGGATCTTCTCAACAACGGGAGCAGCTTTGTGGACAATGTACAATGAAGGGCTGGATAGGTGGTGCTCATGGAAAGATGGGTACTGGAAACAATGGCACTTCCGCCTGGGACCAGATCTCTTGAGTTATTCAGAGGAAAAAAAAGGTAAACATTTATACAGAGTCTAAATATGCTTTTATGATCGTGCACGCTCATGGTGCCATTTGGAAGGAAAGAGGGCTTGTGTTGGCAGGGAATAAGGATATTAATTATGCCACTGAAATACTGGTCCTGATACAGGCCATCACTAACCCTGAGCGGGCGGCCATCATGGACTTTCCTGGTCACCAAAAAGGGGAGCCACTTATGTTTGAAAAGAAATGAGGCCACTTTAAGACCTGCTAAGGAGGCCGCTGAAGGTGGTCTGCTCCTCGGGGCCTTAATACCCCAGCTAGATTTAGATCCTCTTTAAATACTGGGGCTCTGACATTTGAGATGACACTACTAAGTAGAAACAGAATTCTCATGGGTTCATTCTCCAACCTGAAACCTTGGTTCGCGTCTTATGAGGCACCTACGTGAATACACACATTGGGGGTGTGATGCCTTCATGGATTTGGTGGGACCTCATTTAAGAGGACCACATTTGCAAACTATTTATGTGTTTGAAATAATCCAAAGACAGAAAGGCAACCCCTGCGCACAGAACCCAACATGTGGGGATCTACCATTTTGATGGTTGGAATTTCACTCAGGTGCCTAAACTTGTATTAGTAGATACCTTTTCAGACTGGGTAGAGGCTTATCCTACCTGAATGGAGAGAGCATCTGAAGTTATCAGAATCCTTCTGAAGGAACTCACTCTGAGATGGTCTCCTACCAGTAGCTGGTGGCCCAGGACAGGGCCTTTGCCAAGTTCCTGTGTGCATATGCCAGTGCAGAGCAGGAAAAGTCCTAAGAGGATGACAGGTTGATGGGCATCAGCTGTGCAGGGAAAGAGGCCAAGCAGATGGAGAATGTCAAGCTGGTGATGGATACTTTGGGCAGGAGCAGCAGAGACAGCTCAGCAGCTCTCTCTCCTATAGGAGGAATGTCGGCAGGCACCACAATAGCATGGCTGAACTTTAGAAAGCTGGGGCCAAGGAGGAAGAGACCTGGAAGCTGATGGAGACAGACAAGCCTCAGACAAGGAAGGTCAATCTGTCTGTGTCCTGGGACTACATGAAGACCATTGGACTGTTCATCTCCTTGCTGAGCATCTTCCTCTTCTTGTATAACCATGTTGCCGCCTTGGCTTCTAACTATTGTCTCAGTCTCTGGATTGATGACCCCATTGTCAACATGACCTAGGAGCATACTAAAGTTCATCTGAGTGCCTACGGAGCCCTGGGAATTTTGCAAGGTACCACTGATTGGTCACTCCACAGTGATGTTCATTAGGGGTGATCTTTGCTTCCCACCATCTGTACCTGGATCTGCTGCAGAATGTCCTGTGGTCACCCATGAGCTTCTTTGAGCAGATCCCCAGTGGGATGCTGGTGAACTGCTTCTCCAATGAGCTGGACATGGTGGACTCAATGATCTCACAGGTCATCAAGATGTTCATAGGATCTCTTCCTCCATACAGAGTGATGTGGACCGTCCTTTGTATTGGACATAAACCAGCAAGTAAACAAAGCCCTACACCCAGAATGGACATTGTGTACAACCTGGAATCGATGCAGAAAACCCATCTAAAGGGGGGTAAGGTGTTGCTGCTTGCCCTCTTTTAGATAAGGGTAGCCCCTAGAGGCAGGCTTAAGAAATAGTTTATGAGAGACCCTTCCTAGCACCCCAAGCTAAAATATAACCATAAGTGAACAAAGCAATATATCAGATACTAAGTCCTATGCATGAGTTTTGCCTCTTTTTTGTCTTACCCCAGTTGGAAGCAGAAAAGTGGAAGGGACCCTAAGAAGTGCCTCTAACAACATATACCTTGTTGAAATTGTCAGTAGTAAAACCTTGGGTCTATCATACCAGAGTAAAGAGGTGTCCCACTGAAGACATGAACCCAATCCCCCAGTGGAGGGGCCAGCCTATAAGCTATCTAAAGTATCTATTTAAGAAGAAGGAAAAATGAAAATGTTGAGTTTTTGCTAACCTTTCTTTGGCTATTTGTTCTGTCTATAGGATGGAGAGATAACTTCTTACTGAGGATTTCCTGGGTTATCGCCTCTTCTGCTAATCTGTCTTGCTGCTGAGTTTGCCATCCTAGACCTTGTTTGGAGCAAATACTTCTGTATATGAGTTCTGAATTTACAGAAGCCAGTCTCTTGGATCACTGACAGGGTACACCTAAAGGCCCTGTTCTCAGAGGTCCTGTGTTTCTTTCTTGCCCAGTCCTGTATGAGACATTATATGCAAGGTGACAGTAAAGACCCACCATGCTACCAGTGTCTTAGATACCAAGCCAGGTAAAATTTCTCTTATCAGGTATCCTCCATTTTGTCTTGTCAATCCTCACAGCTATAGTTGTTGCTTATGCCCTTTTTCTACCTGGAAATCTGTTGTATTCTTTATTTTTGTAAATCTACTGCCAAAGCTTTGCAATGCCATAAATAAGTATAAACCTTTGATCTAAAACGTTGCCCCAATTCAGCAGGAATAGCTCAAAGACTATGTCCCCACCCCCATAGATATGGAAGGGTAAAATTGACAGTGCAGAATATATTACAGAGAGAGTGGCCTGAAAAAAGGGCAAAATGATTTACGCATTGTCTCTTTAAAAACAACCCCCCATACTTTTTGAGAATTAAAACCTGTACCCGCTTCCAGAGGCCAGTAATCAGAGGGGCAGGAGAGTGTCCTTCGTTCCTTGTACCACAGGAGATGGGTCAACGGAGGTCACTTGTGTTCATCAGAGATGGGTGTGGACGGGACCATCAACTATAGTTAAGCAGCACTACCCCCAGGGTGAAAACTCCTTTTAAAAGTTCCGTATTTCTGCTTATAGGGAGGACTGTGTACTTTAAGATGTATGTCTGCCATACTCCTCATTTGCTGGTAAATAAACTCCCCTTTCCTTCTCCTCAAACTACTTGTCCTCATTCTCCTGATACAGCCTCAGCGATAAGTTCCAAACTTTCAATAAAAATTTGGCACCCTGTGGCTTCCACACTAACTCTGTTTTTGTCTGTGCTTAAACAATATTATAATTGATCTTTTTTTCTCTCACTTCATCACAGTCACTGAATGACCTTGTCTGATGTTGGTGCTGTGTGAGATTGTTCGTGTCTAACAGGAAAGCACCACTGCCTAGCAGTGAGCACCAGGTCACCTTCTAACAACTCCGAATCCTGGAAGTGTCAAGGCAGTACCCAAATGTCAGGAGCTGCTTTCCTCTTTCTCACTTGTTAAGTCATTGCAGAGAAGATAAAAAATTCTGTGTCCCTTGACAGAAGAGTTTGGTGAAATCAAATTGAACATTTGTACCTAGTAAGTGTTGATGAGTGTATTGATGCTGGATGAATCTCTAGTCTCTAATACTATGTCTAAGACCAGTGTCTTATTTTTTAAAAATTGGATAAATATGTGGAAATTCCAGTTATTAAAGGAAATACAAGGAGTTACTAGGTAAAATTTGAAGTGTCTGTCACTTCGATTGTCTAAACATTGAACAACTACCCCATTACTCCTAAAAAATACACCATTTTTATGTTGCTCATGATTATTATTTATTTGAAAGAAGATAAACTGATTAGAGATGAGTGATATATAGAAGGCAAGGTAAGTAGTTGTGCATTATCAAATGAAGGTTTGTTATGGCCTAGCCCCACAGGACCCAATGCAGAACACCCAGGCAGATTCCATCTCAGTTACGTAGTGCACTTGACCTTACATCCTTAAGACATGAAAAGAGACCTGCAAAATAAAAAAAAACATTGTCAAGAGGTTTCCACAAAGGATGAAGAATGTGACTTCATTCTTTGAACTCTGAATGGGGACTAAGTGTCACATGTCACTGAATTCAGTGGCTTCAAAAGTAACATGAGATTTTAAATTCAAGAAGATAAACAACCCATTCCTGTCATTAAAGAATTTGGCTATGTAGCCCAAGATGGATGCCCAAGTAAGTCGGACAATTAGAGAGAAATGGAAGTCAGCTAACACATATGAATTTTCCCTACAATATGGCAAAAAGCACTCCTCTGACAATGGAGAACTACTGATATATTCATACTACAGATCATTGAGCAGAGTGCCAAGCATTGGCCGACCATGAAAATGTATAAAGCAATATTTGAAGAAGAAATCTCAGGACTTCAATTATTTGAGCCTCATTCCAATCCCTTTTCTTACTGCTCATGTTCTCAAGGGAAAGTTTTTCTTTGTAACTTTTCCATTTCCTCATCTTCAAAATATTTATTTCATAAAGTGACTGTGAGATTTAAATCATCACATATATGTGAATTTTAGAGCACAGTGGCTGCATATGTTTAGATTCAACAAATATTGTAATCAATGCTATATTCAAGTGAAGGGCAGGGCAAAATGAACCCATAATAAAAAACTCTACCTTGATCCTTAATGAATTTCCAAAATCCCAGAAATATCCTAAGTAATATTAAAACAATGTGCCCCAAGAAAGATTGCACAGTTCACCCATTGTTAAGCTATTTTCCATTTTCGGGAAATTCTTTCAAGGAAACAAATAATTGTCTGATTTTACAGAACAACAATAAACATAATCAATTACCTAGCCATATAAAGGCACATAATTTGTCTTTCCAATGATGTTTCCATTAAAGAAGAATTGTCTTTAATAAATGCTAACATTTCAAGATCCATTCAGGTAGTATTGCTAAACTAGGAGTAACAAGCTCCTGGCTCCTTTGATATTTATCTGTTGACTTGATGTAGAAAAAGAAATTAGAGAACAATGTGAAGAAAAGAGGGCTTTTGTCATACCTTCTCCCTTTGTGACCCTAAAAATATAGTCTTTGAGGGAATAGAGAACCCAGGGAATCCAGAAGCCATGTGAAGGAAGCACTCGGATGGAATGGTCTTACCATTTTGAAAGACACAAGGAAAAAAAGGGGACCTGGTGGTAGGAGCAGCAGTAGTCGTGGTGGTGGCAGTGGTTTCAGCAGCAGTGGAGGTTTCTTCAGGGGCAGCTGAAATTAGGAAGAAAAGTTCCAGGTGAGACTTGACTTTTCCACAGGGAAAAAAATTTGTTTCACTGGGAGTGGGCATACATTTCTCATCCTCAATTCATCTCTGCATCTGTCATCAATTCTGTTATACCTTTAGCCTACCTTCCCACTTACCTCTTTCCTCATCTTCCCTGCCCTGTCCTTGCTAGGACAGAAAGAATTGGGGATTTCCCTCCAAGGGCAATGGCACTGACTGAAGAGATAGGTAAGTACTTTCTCCCAGGCCTGAGCACAAAAGACCAAGTCCACATGTGGTCCTACCCACAGGACTACTCCCCAGAGCAACGAGGGGATTCCTCATGGCCTGACATTCTGATGCCTTCCACGGAGCAGCCTAGGACTGACTATGTGCCATTGCAGCGTGAATGAGGACAAGTAAAGGGATAAATTCTAGAGGAGAAGAGGAGGAAGATTAAGAAGATGTATCCTGTCTTAGAGTCATATTTCCTATCTTAGCTGTAAAATACCATCTTTCACCTTCTAGCCTGAAAAGAAGTCATATTTATTGCACCTTTTGTGACAACTCAGACTCCACCTATTAGAGGAGTAATTGTGAGAGCCACATTCAATATAATGGGAAAAATTGGTACATTTCTGGCAATAGAAACGAGCAAATACCCCATGAATTATTATGCGTCCAAAGGAACTGAGTAAGAGTTGTGAGAATTATCTTTCCGTTGACCTTACACCAGAGCTACTGACAAAGACCAGGAGTCAGACTCCCCATTTGTGGGTTAAACCTCCCTCAACAACTGGATAGCTCCGTCTCCAAACCCATTCTTTATCCATGCTGTTTCAGGCCTCCTCAGAGAAAGAATACTGTTAAAATGGGACCCCATGTAGGTGTCCAAATTCTCCTCTAGAATTTATCCCTTTGCTCACCCTCATTCAGGTTACAATGGAACTTAATGCAGCCTGAAGTTATTCCGTGGGAAGGCATCAGGATGCCAGGCTACCACGGATTCACTTATCGCTTCTGGGCAGTAGTCCTGTGAGTAGCAACACACGTGGACTTGGTCTTCTGTGCTCACGCCTTGGGAAAAGTACTTGCCTATCTCTGCAGTCATTGTCATTGCCCTTGGGGGAAAAACCCCAAATTCACTCTTTCCCAGCAAGGTCAAGGAAGGGAAGGATGAAGCTAGGGCGTGTGGTCCACAGTGTGATGTCTGACTAGAGTCAATGCCCTATGACCAAAGGATGCAAATCTGCAAACTGTAGGGGATCAAAAGAGAGATCCTTGTAACTCATTCATGAACACGACACATGTACAGCATATAATGCACAGGACCCTTCAGGAGAAACCCGAGAATGACCAGGGGCTTTGGTCGACAACCTTGGTTTTCAGGTCAGAGAGAGGAAACAACCATCACCCTTGGAATAAGATATTATGCACCATTAGAAAGAGCAAACTCAGAATCCTTCTTCCAGCGGACCCCTGTATTCCACATCCCACACACCACCTTCATATGCAGTTCAAATGCTTCATTTTATATCACTTTCAAAATTACAATCTGTTACATCATTCTGTGACCCACTGGTCTCTTGTTTACACTGGCCATGTATTCAGTCCTTCTGTTCATTAAAGACTTTACATGCATCTGCCAAAAATTCTCGGGCCTCAACGTCACACCTCATGCAGTTGTGCCACTGTCTGAGGAACAATGATGAAGTCCACAATTTATATGAGTCTATGTCCTAGACTTCATATTCTCTAACAATGTATAAGAGACAAACAGGTTAACTTTGTTTGAATTCACGTTAGCATCAGGAATACAGCTTTCTCAGGGTGCTGTTTAGGATTCCATACAACTTAGAAAATCCACATGGAAGCTGATTGTTTGACATGAGCTGGAAATGGAAAACAGTCATTGCAGGAAAGAGATGAAGTGCAAGTGCAGACTCACCACCACCAGCAGTGGTGTCCGATGGAGCAGCCGTTGTATCCTCTGAAAGAGAAGAAGGAAAAATAGGATGGAAGATGAACACCAGTTGGGGGGGATACACAGATTAATTATGTTCACAGTGTATGTTAGAACCAGCAATACAACTTTCTCAGGCTTCTCTTTAGGATTCCTTACAACTTAGACTATCCACATGCAGGCTGATTGTTTGACATGAGCTGGAAATGGAAAACAGTCATTGCAGGAAAGAGATGAAGTGCAAGTGCAGACTCACCACCACCAGCAGTGGTGTCCGATGGAGCAGCCGTTGTATCCTCTGAAAGAGAAGAAGGAAAAATAGGATGGAAGATGAACACCAGTTGGGGGGGATACACAGATTAATTATGTTCACAATGTATGTTAGAATCAGCAATACAACTTTCTCAGGCTTCTCTTTAGGATTCCTTACAACTTAGACTATCCACATGCAGGCTGATTGTTTGACATGAGCTGGAAATGGAAAACAATCATTGCAGGAAAGAGATGAAGTACAAGTGCAGACTCACCACCAGCAGTGGTGTCCGATGGAGCAGCTGTTGTATCCTCTGAAAGAGAAGAAGGAAAAATAGGATGGAAGATGAACACCAGTTGTGGGGGTGGAAGAAAGAGAAAATATGGACAATATTTCATCTTTCACAATGGAAGAACCTCAGTCTTTGGTGCACCAATTGCAAAAGAACACATGCACAAGTAATATAAAACACATGAAAAACCATAGAAAACCTAATATGTGGTCATGTTTCCCTTACTGAAAGAAACCTCTGATTGCCTTCTTAAACATATTTTATTGACAATAGCAATGAAATTGAGTTTCGACGTTATTATTGAATTAACGTCTGACCGAATTAGGAAAAGCCTATGGGAGGAATCAACTCCACCTTGAATGGCCACTCAACATGGTGATGGAACAAGTTAGGGGAGTAGAGGGCAGGAGGTACAGAATTCTAGGCACCTGCAAGCACACATCTGCCCAGAGTGGCTATTTTTATGTACTATTTCTCAAAACTCATGTTCAGCTAAGCTTTACTTACGGCCAGAGACCAAGAAGGTAGAAACTCCCACCAGTACCAGGACTGCCAAGAACTTCATGGTGGTGAATTGAAGACCCAGGAGCACAACAAGAATGTTTCAGAGCCTGAGGGTAGGCAAATGCTGACCTCAGGATTCCACGTCCTGACAATATATAAGCAGAGAGCACCAATCAGGAGCTGCCAGACCAGAATCCGGGTTAGTTAAGGCCAGAAAAGGTTGGGGTATAGAGACACCACTGGAAAATCAACAGCATAGCCTGAGGCCTTTTGGAAAGGTTGTGAGTTCGGATCCTTGATTCAACTCAAGACTTGTGCATATTAAATATTTTCCAGGCAGTAACTTATCTTCCAGGCTTCCTCTTACTTGTGAGGTAGAGTGCCTCATGAATACGAGCTCTTCTGTCAAGTTAGAGATGGCCCCATAACCAGCCTTCCTGATATTTGCAGTGCTCCTTTCATATACATTAGGAGGCATAAGCTTACAGAGGGCTTAACCTTCAGTCTCCCCAAAAGGGAATAATCAGAGTAGAGCAGCCTGATTCAAAGACCATCCTGTGTATGTCAGGCTGCGTATTCTTCAAGCCATGAATTTCCTCCTGTATGTGTTGTTAGGGTCATCTGACACTGGTACAGATGAGTCCAATACTGATCTAAAGAACCAAATTTGAACTCCCTAGTTTAAAGCAATTCTTATGTAAATATTTTAAATCAGAGGTTAAGAAGATAGAAAACTGAGCTAACATTTGTAAATTAGTGCATCTGATGAATCTATTCATTCAACAAATATTCATTGAGCATTATTATGTGGGAGGCATAATGCTGGACGTTCGAGAAACGGCAGTAAGCAAAGCACAGAAAAATTTCATGACATGTATCCCTTGTAAGAATTCATACATTAAAAGGTAAAGAAAGTAAAAAGACAACAGCTTATATGTAAGATGATATGGTGTAATAAAAAATAAGAAAGAAGCTTAAGGTTGGACATGGAAAGTAGGGTATAATTTTAGATAAGGTAACCAAAAAGGGCATTACTGAAAAAGATGATATTTGCACAGAGACTTAAGGAACTGAGAAATCAACCATGTAGTATGTTTAGACAGTGCATTGGGAGGAAAGAAGATGGTGGATGCATGTGCATTACGGTCTTCCAGGTTTCTCTGCTGTTGTTGAGTAGGGCCAACACTGCACCAAGTCATGTCCAACTACGTGCCCTTTGTTGTAATGGATCCAAGCTGCTAAATAAACACAAGAAGAGAGGTAAATACCCACATTTACAGCTGTAAATGTACCCAAGTACATTTACAAGTGCTGTACCCAATCAAGGCTCCTGAGGGGTACCGAACATCTGGAATACCCAGAATGGTGAGGAGCTCACCACGTATTAAGCACTTCCCTGTGGTTCAATGTCTCTAATTGCTTATAAGTTCTTCTTGTTCATACAGAGTATGTCTTTTCATATGGATCTCTGTAATCTGGGATAGTGCTGAAAATATGTTTCTCCATTTATGGAGAATCTACCTGACAATAACAGCCAATCTACTTGCCAAGACATGCTATAGGGTCACCATCAGTTGAATGGAGAAGGACAGAGAAAATGAGAGAATTGCCTTGACCCTCTGAAAGGCAAGTAGGTGTCCTTGTCATAGGTAACTTCACACCTGCCATGAGGCATAGGGTTGTCATAACATGGTGAGGAATTAGTATGAAACAATGCTAAAAAATAAAAATAAAAGCATTCTCTGAAAGGAAAGAGAAAGGGAGAAATAGTGAAAGGAGATAAAGGTGAGGAAGAAAGACTTACATGACAGATACTATCTGATTACACCCAACATGAAATAAATCCTATAGTTAGCCACACAAAGCCTCCAAAAAAAAAAAAAAACAAAAAACAAAACCGGCACAAATTGGACAATCTTCTAGGAGATGGTTACTTACTGAGAGCTCACTGTGTGCCCTCCACAGAGGAGAGAGCCAGCAGACAGACTTTAGGCAATGATTGGCTTGTTGAGCAAGGAAGATTAAACGTGTATATCTGTTAGAGTCCACTTTGGAGGTAGAAGCCCCACAGTGCCTTAAACAGATAAAGTTTGATATAAAGAATTACTAAAGTCTAATAAAAGAGTAAGTGTGAGAGAACTGCTTGAAACCCGAGGGCTAAGAAGAATGTCCAAGGGAGGACAACCGTGGACAGGGGCCTCCTCCCTAAGGTAGGTGCTCAGAACTCATTGGAGAAGCAGCCTTCCACATAGCAGAGAAGTTTGCTGCTTTGCCCAGGCTGAAGCTGGTCTGCAGTTGCTGGGCAAGCAGGGACCGACCTCCCAGAGTCCAGGTGGGAAGAGACAATCAGCAAGTAGGGGCCTGAGTGTGCAGAGCGGGTGTGGGCTCAGGGTGTGGCTGGGCCTCCTGGGACCTGTGACAGTCTTGAGGTTTTGTTTGACTGAAGTTATTAGATCTGGATAATGTCACAATGCTCAAATTATATGTTTTTAGCATTATTATTTTCTGTGGAATCTAAAATTTAACTATAATGTATCATGTGAATGTATAAAATATACTCAGAGATAATATCTTTCTACATTAAATTCAGCAGCATTATATGTATTGGGGATGTTGCAAGAAAATTAGAGAGATCTTTCCATTATCTAAAAATTACTCCATTTTTGTGGCATCTGCCAAATATTATTTAATATATTTCAAGTAAAACCATATATTTTAGGTGTAACAAAATGTTATCTCTATATGTCTTTATATAGATATGTATATACTACATACTAGTATATATGTAATTAAAAAGTTAAATTAAGTATATAATGCATCTCCTAAACTTTTTACTACTAGTCTTTCCCATCACTAGATTAATTTTGCATTTTCCTAATAGAAATTATAATAGAAATATAGGCACAAAAAAAAGTAAAAGTCTCTAGACCCACCAAAATGATGAGAAAACTGCCATCATTACTTGGTAATTATATATTTCTAAAAAATATTACGCATGTGTAACCACACATAGTTATTTATCCATGCTCCTCCATGCCTAATATTCCATACTGTCACTGTAACCACTACCAAAAAGCAAATGTTAAATAAATTTCTCCATGTTTCCATTATTACAGGCAAATATGTGTAGACATAAATGACCATATATTTGTGTCTGTGTCTTTAAAAATACAGTTCAAAATGTCATTATGTTATGGACCATTTTTTCTTGTTTGTACACTTGACACTACTACTTAAAATTCTAAGTAAGCCCCTAAGTCAGATATATCTGTATCATTCTTTTCAGTGGCTTTCATAATTTACTCTAGTATTACCTGTTTATAGTAATTCAGATCATTTTAATTCTTTTGTGTTTATCAAATCATGAAATCATTGATATGCTTTTTAATGGACCCTTATGTAGAAAGGTTCTATAACTATGTAATAAATCTCCAAAGGTTTTTGAGGTGTATCATATGTATATATTTAATTTGATAGATGTTTGCTTTCCCAAAGGGTTCCAAAAATTAAAATAATACAAACAAATTATCAGAGCATACATTTATGGCCATTTCTCTGCTAGCAGTAAATGTCATCTCAATTATGCCAATCTGATAGGTTAGAAGCAATGTTCGTTATGCTAATTGCATTTACCTGATTACAGTAAGTTTGAGCATATTGCATATGTTTATTGATGACTTGAATTTCCTCCTCTGTGATTTGCATATTCTAATCTTTTTATTTATTGTGTTTCCTGCTTTTATCCTGTTAAAGACTCTGAGTATGTATGAAATAGTAACACGTTATCTAGTATAAAAATCACAGTTTCCAATCTAATACATATATATTTTAATTTGCTCATAATGTGTTATTAAATCTTTTAAATTCCAATAGAGCTGTCACTTTTATTATAATTTCTATAGTGAAGAAAGTGTAAGGCATGCAACTGGGTCATCTTACACCTGTGACAGCTTAATATTCCTCCACACAAAGATCATATCTACTGTTAATCCCCAGATTTAGCCAATGATCACAAACCTGTACTGTACTGTAAGATTAGAAGTATTATTTGTCACTCTATTTTGCATTTCTTGGAAATCTGGGGTAGTTATTAGGTAACTAGGTAGTTTGCATAGATTTATTGACTATTTGGATTTCCTGTTCCATTATTTTCTTTTTTTTTTTCTTTTTCTT
>RJWJ010014113.1:0-38551 GCA_004363605.1 Indri indri | reverse complement strand
GAAGAGTGGGCTGAGCTGGGGACCCAGGATCAGCACAAGGTTTAGGGCTTCTGGGGCTGGTCTTGGCGGAGACCACATAATCTTTGACTAGGTCTAAGGCGGAGACCACATAATCTTGGACCTAGTCATGCGGGCAGCCGTGGGCAGAGTGGAGCTCTGACAAAGAGGCGGAACCTTGGAGCCTGAATGCGGGACACCCCTGTGGGAAGGACAGGGTGGCACCTTAGAAGTACATTTAGAAGAAAACTCACACATCTTACCATGGCCTGTGAGGTCCTGCTCCGTCTGGTCCCTGACAGCCTCACTGACCGCCTGTGCTCTGTCCTCCCTCACACAGCGTCAGCCACTGGCCGGCCGGGGTCCCCAGACCACCCCTGTTCCTCCCACATCACCCCGTGTTGCCCTGCTGTGTGTGTCCCATCCTTCAGTCTCTCCTCAGCCTCGCTGCTGCCCCATGTAAGGCTGGTCCCTTCTCCCCCTCCCCCCAGCGCAGCCCCCGTCACCATCCGTCACAGCACCCAGTTCTTTCTGTCCAGGCTGGCTTTATCATCTGGGATTATTTTCTGGCTGGGTTTGTTCATTGATAGTTCTTTGTCTCCCCCTAACCAGAAGCTCCCTGAGGGCAGGACCGGGAGCGGGTGGCTCACCCTGAATCCTCAGTGCCAGCGCCGTGCCTGGCACATGGCAGGCTCTCGGTTCAAGCTCGTTGCAGGACTGCAATAGGCGTGAGCCAGTTGCCTTCCGGCCCTTTGCACTTGAGTCATGACACGGGAGGGGCTAGAGACGGATGACAAAGAAATGTTCACCTCCAGTCTCAGTCAGGCTCCAGAAGGCCAGGCTAGGCGGTGTCACCTGTGCAGCAGAAGAAAGTATTGTGTGTGTGTGTGTGTGTGTATACGCGTGTGTGTGTGTGTGTGTGTATGCGTGTGTAGGAGGTTATTTTGCCCGTGTGATGTGATCAAGGCCCACGCAGGGTCCCAGCAAGCTGAGCTGGTCTCCTGAAAGGAGAAGAAATGGGAGAGTCAGAGGCCAGAGAATAAGAAGGCAGGTGGGCAGTGCCGCTCAGAGGGGCTCGAGGGAGCAGTGACCTGATTCCAGGTCCCTGGGGGCCCGCCCTGGGCCCACCCACTGTCTCGAGTGAGCTGTGTGGACCCTCCTCTTACAGTGCCCTGAACTGTGGGGTGGGAGGTCCATGGGGCTGAGGAGACACCCCCACTTGCCGCTTGGACCCCCTTTCCTACCTTGCACTAGGCACCTGAGACTGCAAATGCTGCTGCCCACAGGGCCCTGGGCTGGCTTCCGGGGCAGGTGCAGGCCTCTTCCCAGGGCCCTGTGGGCAGGGTTGTGGAAAGGACTTGGCCGTGTGGGCTGAGTAGCCCTCACAGTCTCCTCCTAGTTCAGGACAGAGCTAGAAAAGGGAAAGAAGCCAGGGTGATGTGCATGTTAGGGCGGATCTGCATGCGGGTGCCGCTTGGGACCCCCAGGGCCACAGAGAGGAATTTGCAGAGGGCTGGAGCTCCCACACTTGGTAGTGGGATGCCCTGTGCTCCTCAGGGGGCCTCTCAGCTTCTGCCATGGTTCACCCAGGCCGGCTCCTAGAAGTCTGCTCACCTGCAACGCCCAGGTGACTCACTGCGAGTGAGCAACAGAGTGAAGCCTGACCAGGGCCTGGGACCGAATTTCCTGGGGAATGGGGGCTGAGTTACACGTGTACCTGTGCAGGCCTGGAGGTGGGGTCCTGACCTTTCCCCACCTATCTGACACCTGGGTGGCAGGAGCTGGTGCTCCTGCAGTGGCCCTGGTATGTGGGACAGGGCTGTCCATGGGAGGATGACAAAATAGTGTTGTTCTCCTCTCTCCTCTTTCCATCTTTGTCCTCTCCTTCTTCCTGCCCACCCCAGGCAGGCCCCACCCTCTGAGGCTGGGGGCTTTGGGGGAGGTGAGAGGGTCCGGAGGAGGGTGGGGCAGGGATGTGTGGAAGGGAAAGGAAGACCTTCCTGAGCCACCTTCCTGGGAACAGGCAGGGTGGGGCACTCCTAGGCAGGACAGACCTCAGCCACGCACATAGACACTGGCTCCTGCTGGCAGGTGACAAGCAGTGTTCAGCAGCCATGGAGAGAGGTACCTCCATGCCTTGCTCAGCAAAATTTCTGACAAAAATATTCATGGACCATGAGCAAGACTGGCAAAGAGCACAGACATTGGAGTCAGAAAGACCTGGGGCTGAATTCTGGCCCTGGCACTTTCAGTGTGTGACCTTGAGCAAATGACTTTGCATCTCTGCCTTATTCTGTCTCAGTTTCTCCACCGGTGAAATACCGTCTCACTCTTCCTCATGTGAATTATGGCCATCAGCAATCTCAAGTTATGTCTGTTTTTAATAGATCTCTTTTCAGGCCATCGGTTTGTTTTTCTGCCCTTACCATGAGTTCAGATCCCAAGAACAGGTTGTTTTGTTTCTGGTTATAAAAGCAAAGACCAGGCTTTGGCAACAAATAAGTAAACGTGAGTATATTATGTCGCTGAGCTTGGCTCTAGAAAATAACTTTTCATGTGTTAAATCTCATAAGGATGACAATGACCGTTAGGTAGATAAACCAGGATACTGAAGACACCGATGTTAACGTAATATCTTAATTTGTCAATCACCATTTTATAGCCACTCAAAAGACACACATGACATCTATCCCAGACACCATCTATACATCGAGCATTGGGGCTATTTGCTCTATGTTGATCAGACCACCAAAGTGATTTCCCAAGTCCAAATCTGGTCACCTTTTCCACTCAAACATCTCCGGTGACTGCCATAGCCCAAAGGACCAAACCCACGCTTAACAGGCAGAACCATCGCTGATGTGATCCAAACCTGTTTTCAGCAACTTCATTGCCTACCTCCCCAGCCCACTCCTTCCTTTCACCACATCTCTGCCCCAGGAAAGGGGATTTCACCTCCTCCTGAGCACATCCTGCCCACTCACGCCTCTGAGCCCTGCCTGTGCCCTTCGTCCTCTATTCCTCTGGAGAGCTTCTATGCATTCTCCAAAACCCAGCACAGGTGCATCTCTGTGAAGCGTTTCCCAGCTCCCCCATGCAGAGCTGTGTGTTCCCTCTTCTTGCTCATGGGTAGAGCCCTTTATCTTCTCTTATTAATGCACGTACAGCATTCTGTTGAATAAAGGAGACATCTGTCTGCATTATTGGCCTGGAAACAAACTGCCCAAGGGTTAGTCAGTATTCTACTTATTTTCGTACCCCCAGAGCCCAGCACAATCATTGGAAAATAGTAGGGAATTAAGCAGGTGAATGAATACAGACCCATTCCCATGTACTTCAAGTTATTTTTCCATGAAAGGTGATTGGTAGCATGATTTCTGGAGTCAGCCAGCCCTGGATTCAAATCCTAATACTATTGCTTGCGAATGAATTTAGCCAGGTTACTTAATGTCTCGGTTTCCTCAATTGCTAAATGGGAGTAATATTAACTTCATAGAGCTGTGGGAAGAATTAAGTATGAAATTATGCCACATGGTAGTGCAGGCACAAATAGTCATCCAGTGCATGGTAACTATGGTTATTGGACCAAGGGTCCAGATTCTCTTTACAGATCCCTCTATGTCTAGCAACACGTGGCTATGAACCAGCACCTTGGAACAGAGATTCTACTGGTGCAGAACCAATCCGCTTGAGAGGTAGACCTCTGACCTTGATCCTATTGGCACTTTGCTCAGCCTAACTGCATTTGAAGATCAGAAGGAAGACTCAAATAGATCAAATGTCTAGAGAAGTGAGAAAACCCAATTGAATCAGGTGGCAGATTAGGGATTTTACCCTTAGTTACATTTCACATAAGCAAGTGAATTGTTTCCTTGTCCTTGGTGATTAATAAATGTAATTGTTTAAATTTCCCAAATATGTTTGAATTTCAAAAGTCATACGTTTCTAGGACAAGTGCCCAAACTAATCAAGCCAGTCTTTGGAAAAGTGGCTAATGGAGACATAATCCACAACTTTAATTAATATTGAGGCTTATAAATTAAACATACAGAAGGAAAATTAACAAATGGTTTAATTTTGTCTTTCCTGTACCTTAACCATCCAATCTTTACCCAGAACATACACACCTCTGTGTGATGCATAGTCTTCTAAATATGCTATTACAAATGCATAGTTTTTTCATCAACTGCTGATTTCATTTGTGCTTAGAAAGCATTCAGTTACTATGCTAAAGGAAAGTTAAGAGGCAGCCCAGATACCTGCTAAGCTAAGCTAGCATGCAAGGTGACCTGCCCAAGCATGTTGACATGGCCGCCCTTAACTTAAATGGCTTGGCCTGGCTGCACTACTTAAGCTGCCAAGAAAATAAACCAGGACACTTGAGGGTTTTTCATGCTGGAGTCTCATTTGCAAGTTTGATCTGGAATGTGCTCTTGACAAAGGTGGTTCCTCCCTGTGTTCCTATTGCTCTGGGTTGGCTCAGTGCAAGAGGGCCACTAGCAGTTTCCGGAAGTCCCCAGAGGTGTCTGAGCGAACCATGTCAGAGAGAGACTTCTGATACTTCTCTTGGAACTTTGCTTTTATCCCCGGAAGGTCCACCTGTAGGAAAGATAACAACAATGGGGACAAGAACATTATAGTGTGTTCACCGTAAACAGCAGGCACAATTCTAAACACATTACACTGCGCTCCTTTGCTCGTTTATGCCAAAACATTGAGGCAGAGCTATTAATATTATTATTTCCATTTTGTGGATGAGAAATGGAGAGCTGAATTCAGCCCCCCAGAGGTTGCAGAGGTGTCTGCATGTGGGTATGTTCCATCAAAACTTGATTTATGGAAACTAAAACTTGAATTTCCTATGGTTTTTGTGCATTACAAAATATTTTTTCTTTTGAGTTTTTTACAGTTAGTTAATATCTGAAACTGAATCATTGTTACATAGCAGGACTATACAAAAACAGGCAGTGGGGCTGATTTTCCCTGTAGGACTTAGTTGGCTGACTCCTGGTTATAAGGTTAAGAAAATTGTCAACATAGAGATTTGAAATTAAGCATTTTCCCCCTCATATCCTGATCAGTGAGGATATTAATGCCAGTCAACAAAATTCAAATCAATATCAATTTGTAGGACTTATTTTGAATCTAATTCATTGAAAGTTTGAAAAAAAAAAAAAACCACAAAAAACAAAGTCCTGAGAGTGGGGATAGGACTCAGGAGAAAAACAAACGGAAAAATTGCTCTGCCAAAAGATTCTTCCAACCTAGTAAGGGAGAACTTGCACCAGAAAAGATACAATTCCAGATAGAACATCGTGAGTCTCATACGAGCAGCGAAGAGCTCTCTTTAACCAGCAGTTTTTCTTTTCTTTTGTGGTTTACACTGTACCTTGCACCTCAGACCTACGACGTGTGGCTCAGGTATCTGGCTCTTTCTTCTCCTGCCCCAGTTAGAGGCTGGACTGAGAGAGAGAGAGAAGGTGAGAACAGGAGAACGTGCGTGTGGGGGATGGTCCGAAGTGGATGCTGAGCAGGGCAAAGAGAATACAGGAGGGGATGGAGTCTGTCCCTCTCTCCTCTGGCCTGGGTGCCCCCTGCTTGGCTGCCTGCCCAGTGCTGGGGGAGGTGGAGCCCTAGGGCTCTGTCCTAGTACCACGTGGCTTTGGGGCTTAGGAGATCCAGCCAAACTGTTAATATTACATGTAGCTGGGCCTGAAGGCTTCTGGGGAAACTGTCCACATGATGAGATGACCTAGGGCATGTGGTCAGTTCCGAGGTGGGACAGAGCATCTTGGAATAAAACGCTCCGTGGTCCACGTCAGAGCGAGCCCAGAACCCGGACAAGCCCTCTCTCTGGGTGGATCCAGTCTCCCTGGGGGTTTGCTCTGTTGGCAACCTGCCCCCTTGGAGACCCTCAGGACCTCTCTGACTTTGGCTGGGGGTTGAGGAATTGCTCAGAGACAGAGATGCAGAGAAGGCAGACACCTGGAGAGATACGGGAGGGAGAGAGGAGAGAAACTGTGGGAGAGCAGCAGAGAGACCGGCAAAGGGGAAGAGGGAGGAGAGGGAGAAATGCACTTCAACAGAAAAAGAAACAGATCAGTAGTGGAGGAGGAGGAGGAGAAATTCCAGGAATAGAAATAAAAACGAAAGAACTGTCTCGTTGCGAAGTTATATTTAAAAACAGTGTCAGATGTTAAGTATTATTTGTCCAGAAGCCATGGATCAGAATTTGGGCTGGTCTCTCTCCCCCTTCATTGAACATTTGTTTAAGGGGAGATGTCTGCGGCTTTCGAGCGCTTAGTTTCACTTCATTCTCCAAGGCTTCTCCTACTGCAGATGACATGCCGTGTCCCCTTTATTTTGTGTCCGCTTCTGTCTGTGGCCCTATACCCCAAAGCACTAGCTGGGAATCTTGAGAGCTGGGCCAAAGCTTTCGGCCACTGACCCCTTCCTTTCCTTATACATCTGATCTCCAGAGGGGGCGAAAAGTGGTTCTTAGGGGGTAAAAACAAACCTTAACCTTTTAATGTATAAATCACTGATATTCATATGGTACATTAACAGAGATATGGTATTATCTGTGGTGTCAAAATTTCTCGGGGTGTGGCAATTAGGGAAAATAGAGTGTCTGAAAAGGCTCCTTAGGGAACAATAATTTTTAAAAAAAGGTTGAGAAACACTGTCTCATGCTGATGTGTTTCTTGAGTAAAATCATGCTTCTGTGGTGTGTTCAACTACAGAAAGGCCTGGCTCTGGAATTAGAAAATCATTTGCTTATTGTCTCTGCGGCTGGGTGACCTCCTTCAGGTGTCTGTTTTGCTTTCCTTAAAGTGGAGCCGTGGGTAGCTGCACTCCCTCAGAACGGCCCTGCGGGGTCCCTCTGCACCCGACACGAGCTCTCCGGAGCCATAGAGGACAGAAAGAGAAGCAACGATCATTATTGTATTTTTATAAAAAGAAAGATTGAACCAGAGCACAATGTCTTCTACAAATTCTGGGAAGGCAGGGGCCGTCTCTGTTTTACTTTTTCTGTAAATAGGCCCTTAAGAGAAACTATTTGTCGATAACATCAGTGGTGGGAAAAAGAGAAGTTGAAGCAGACTCTTTGGAGTCGAGTGCGTCTCACCTCGGCCCTGGTCACAATGATGCGGATCAGCGTCTCCTCATCCGTCCCCACACCCTTCATGGATTTGTACAGACGTTCAGCAAAATAGCCCTCGAGGTCCCGGGCGCATCTCACTGGGTAAAGCAGGGGAAAAGAGAATGTGAGGCTTTTACGTTTTTTTGAATGACATGGAGACTCTCTGAGTGTCGCCTGGCTGCCCTGGGAACCCACTGAATGATGGGGCAGAGGTCTGAAAGGAGCTGACTTCACACTGCCGTGGAATGAGATTTGGAAGATTCCTTGGTCAGGGCACCTGGGGTCTTTAAGCAGAGCCGGGTCACAGCCACTGCAGATGCATAAGACCCCCTCCTGTTCCCTGAAGAGCCTCTGGAGGAGGGGAGCTGGGGCGTCCTCGGACTCTCCCCGTGAAGCGCGCGACTCTCACCAGCAGAAATAACTCCTCATAGCTAAGTGAAATCTCTGGTGCCGGAGCGGGGTTCTGAGGGGAAACAGATTGGCCAGCAACCTCCAGTAATAAAACTCCGTAATCTCGGAAATTTATTCGGTTGGACTGTGGCCTGCTTTCCTGTGCTAAACAACCTTCCTACCCTTTGTTTGTCCTCACTGGGTTTGTTTTGTGAGCCTCATCTCTGAATCTTTTCCAGGTTCCCCACGATCTTCTTAGTTTGCAATCTGGGATGTGGGCTTGATGAAGTGTTTGATCCTTTCTGAAGATCGCCTTCCTGTGACGCTGCTACGCACTCTTCTTTGGCCCTCCCTTGCCTGCCAGCTTTGATCTACCCACAGTTTAATGAAGCCTGGTTTCTACTCATCCACCAGGAGACAGGGTGCATCTCCACTCCTGGGAACAGATTATTATTCCTCTCCCTCCTCCCAGGCTCATATGGATCCATCTAGACTAACACATTACTCTTTAGGTTGTTGACATTTCTCTAGGACACTTAGAATTGTTTGATGTTAGTGATTAATAATAAGTAATAAATTCAGCATAAATGTGGAATGTGCAACCTTAACGCGTCCTGTAATGGGGCTCTTGTTTCCTAGGTGATTGCCTGTGTGATCGATGCTTAGTAGCATGGGGGAGGAGCAGGATTAGGGGAGCAGAGTCGGGGTGGTCAGTCTCCTTTTATAGGCCACATGCCAGCCATCAGAGTTTCAGTGGAAAAGAAAAGCCCATAGCAAAATGTCTGGTCCCTTTCTCCTAAGAACAATCCAAGGGCTGCTGGATTGGAGGTAGTGGCAGGAACCTGCATGCTACCTTGGGAAGTAGCATGTTTGAGACTTACTGTGGTCTCCAGAACATGTGAGCTAGTAACCTCCGCAAAGGCTTCCTGAAGATGCTCTCCCGTGCAGCGCTACTTGATGCTGAAATCAGTGCCTGCCTAAAGCCAGAGTGTTCCGTACCTACGTAGGGGTCTCCTCTCTTGATGTTCCTTCTTCCTGGTATTTCGGAAAGAAAACTCTCCACGTTTCTACTGTATATATTCTATGCCTGGGGAACAAGCTCTGTTGTTAACAGCTGCAGGAATCCCTCAAAAGCTTGGGTTGGGGTGGCTAGGGAAGATGTGGGATAAACTGTGCATGGTCAGGGGAGGGAAGGGCAGCCAGCCGTGTGCTCTGTATCTTGCTCCTCCTTGTCTTCAGAGCAGGGCTCCTTGAACTTCATTGAGCACAAGACAATCACCTGGGTGGCTTGTAAAAGTGCGGGTTCCTGGGCTCCAGCCTTGGAGGTTCTCAGTGGGTAACCTGGAGTGGGGCCCAGGAAACTGTATTGCCACAGGTGATTCTGATGTAGGAGGTCCATGGACCTCACTCTGAGAACCGTTGCTCCAGAGGCTGCAAGGGGCGGGAGTCATGTGGCCCCAGCCCCTCCTCCTAGATGCTGTTATGAGTTAGGTGGGAGCATGGTAGGAAATGCCTAGAAAACATAGTTATCATAAAGTCATATTTTCTTTGTGTGGTTTATTCTCAAGGTCTTTTTTTGTGTGTGTGTGAGACAGGGTCTTGCTCTGTCTCCGAGGCTGGAATGCAGTGGAATGATCATAGGTCACCGTGGTCTTGAACTCCTGGGCTCAAGGAAGCCTCCACCCTCTACCTCCTGAATAGCTGAGATGAGAGGCATGTACCATCACATCTGGCTAATTTTTAAATTTTTTGTAGAGATGGGGTCTCACGATGTTGTCCAGGTTGGTCTCAAACTCCTGGCCTCAAGTGATCCTCCTGCCTTGGCCTCCCAAAGTGCTGTGATTATAGGCGTGAGCAACCACACCCAGCCATCAAGGTCCTTTGTAATCACTTTTACTTTTGGAGCACCATCAACTCCTGCAGTTCATGGTCCCAACCCCAGGGACTTGTCTTTTCCTTTTTCTGTATCCTCCTTGCTTCTTGTCTGTTTGCTTTTTATCTTTATCTTTAGCCTGATCTGTTGATTTGTGTGTATCCACCTTGGACTTTATGCTCCTTAAGAGCAAGAACTGGGTCTTATTTACCTCTGATTCTCACACCTAGCACAACCCCTGGGCCCAGGCAGGTGCTGAAAAATGTTAAATCATTGAATGGCTGTATTACCATCTTCTGACTACACTCTGGTGTTTTCCTGATTCTCTGCCGTGCAAGTGCCGTACAGCAAGGGTCTGCAGCCTCAGAACTAGGCCCTGTGTAGACCCCTCCATCCACTTAAGAGACTCTTCCTTGAAGAGGTAAGGACAGTCATCCCACACTAGGGCTTGTGTGTGTATCCAGGGTGTCCCACCAGTGACACCAGGGACATGTAGGCCTCTGTACATCATAGTAGAGGTCCAGCTAATTTGAATACAAAATGAGGATGGATTAAAAAAATCAATTGCTGACATTGTTAAAAAAATATTCCAAAAAACCAAACAAAGGAGTTTGGCAACTGGAGCACATTTTTAACTTCCAACACTGCTTGTTTGGTTCTTCCTCTTCTGAGGGTATGTCTCTCCATTTCTTGTGCCATCTGGGATGGTGCCCTGGACTCCTTACCCAGGAGTGTGGACAATGGACAAAGCCTTCATTCCAGGGCTTGCAGAGAGGAAAAAGGAGCCTGCCAGACACAACCCGGTGCCCATCTCTCTGCTATTTCCTGCCTTCAGGCAACACCTGGAAAGGACGTCCTGGGGTTTGCCTGGGACTGCCAAGATCTCGTCTCCCTCTGCTTTTTCTAAACAGACCTCATTTTTTGCAAACCTTGAAGGGAACCAAATGGAAAAGGAAACCATCAAGCCATCAGACTACCTAAAACGAGATAATGGTCCCGGGCTGTCGACGGCTGCTCTCAGGGACCCAGGATCTTAGTGGAACTGTAGTGGACACTGTGGTGTGCACCAGATGCCCTGTTCAGGATGGAGGCACTCATTCAAGGGTTGCCTGCCGCTGCTCACTGCCAATTCCCTCCCTAGGAATCTCCCTCCAAGGGAGAGAGCTGGCTTACCCAAAGTTGCAATGACTGGTTGATGCGGGGTGCAAGGGCCTGGCCCCCTCACTCCACTTTGGATGTCCTGGCTTTAGAGCTACCCTGTGGGACTGGCAGAACCCCCATTGCAACCACATCGCATTCACTGTCTCCCTTGCCCAATATTGCAGTAGTAGTGTTGTTCCCAAATGGTTCCCCAAAAGCTTCCTTCATGCAAACCTTTGTCTGAGTCTGGTTCCAGGGAGCCCAACCTAAGACAGAGACTCTCCTAACTTTACTTTACCAATAGTTAAATAGGCCTTCTGCAAATCTCCTGATGTTTCTTCTTCAATGGCTTCTTCCATGTCTTTGCCAATGAGCTGGAGAGAAAAATCAAAGGCCAGCCGTTATTTCAGGTTTGCTTTTGGCCTTGGCACTCTTGGGGTTGTTCACTTACAAAAAGCACTAAATGTTTCCAGATTTAGTCCTGTGGCTTCAAGGAATCCTATCCTGACTCTTGCCTTGCAGGATTGGGTTGGTTGCCACCCATCCGAGAGGGGGACCTCCTTGCTGAGTTAGTCCAGATTTGACCACTAATGGATTTGACCCCCAGCAATGCCACTCCCTTGGCCTCAGTTTCCTCAACCGTAAAATTAGGGAGTGGGGGAACAATGAATATACACAGTCACAACAATTCTTTATATTTATATAGTACTTTAGTTTCCAGTGTGTTCATTCTTTCCAGTGTTGAGGTCGCAGGAGGCTGCAGCTATAACAATCTGATCTGCACCTCGCTCATCTCCCTTGCCTTGGGATTGGGAACTCTCAGTCACTTACAGTTTGGGTGAAATAAGCAGGAGCTGCGAATTTCATGGTGAGGACTTGATCTAAAGTTCCCGAAAGGGTGGATCTGCAAGGGCGGGAAGCTGGGGGGCTGACCACATCCGAATGCCACTTTCTTCACTCTGGGGTGATTCCAAATGATCCTATATTCACCACCGGCTCACGTGTCGCTCTGCACAGCATTACACACTGGGTTCCCTTCCAAATATTTACAGAAGCTGAAGTTCAGAGTAAATCGTGACTATCCTTAACACAAATACTGCCTGGGCCAAGCTCAGGGCAGGCAAATAAAGAGAAAGCAGAGTGCTTTGCAGGGTTTGAGGAAACACAGTGAAACATTTAGAAATACTGAAACTTCTTAGACATTGTCTTTTGAGGATATGACACAATTGATTCTATTAAGAATTGGGGACTTTGAATTCATACCAGTGGAGTTTATGTATTATTGCTTATTTTGAAAACACATGTAAACAAAATATGCTGTGTGAGGCAAGCACAATACCTGGGAGGAGGAGGGCCACACTGAACGAAGCCCTGGTGCTTGGTCTCCTCAGCATTGTTTGTGTCCCTAGAGGCCTTGGCGTGTGGCAGTGGGAACTGGATTAGAAGGAAGTGGGGCAGGGTTCAATCCTGTCCCTTCCTTAGTGGCCCCCAGCCTTTCTTGGGTTTGATGTGGGAGTTGGTATTTTGGAAGCGACTGGTATCACTTTCCGAGAAACAGAGTTCTTGTTCTGTAGACTGAGATTGTACTTCAAGAGGACATTTTGTTCACACAGGTCTTCTTTACTTAAAAAAATATCCTCACATTAAACCATTTTCTGTTTCTACTGTTTACGCCATGCTAGGACAGGGTTTTTCAATTTTCTGTGGCATTTCAGCCTAGAAAATAGATGAAAGCAGAAAAGCAGAGCCATGCCGGGGCGGGTGGCAGGCTCCTTACCCCTGCCCAGGCACGAGTGCCGTGCTCCTGCCCTCTCATGTCTCCTCCTTGAACAACTGCAGGAGGCGCTATTCAGATGATACAATGAGGTAGTACTGGCCCCTCTTCTCGTTCCATGTGGCCCCACTCCTGGTAGCTACTGAGGTGGCTCTATGGCTCATGGAACACACAATCTGAAAGCAATCGACTGGCCCAAGCTAGCGGGTCTGTCCTTTGCAAGCTTTTCACTTTGGTTACAGGAACACTTCATTCTTAAGGGATCTTTGGACAGAACCAGGCTTTCTGATCTCAGTACAAAAGCACATTAGCAGGGTAGATTCCAAACAAGAATCTAAGACTCGAGGTAAACAGCTAGCAATGCCTGTAGGGAGGTTATTAGAAGAATGGGGGAGACATTCCTGTCTTTCAAAATCCATTCCCCCAAATGGACAGTACACCACAGTGGAGCCCTTGTGCTCTTGCTTTCACCGCAGCAGTTAAAGGGCTGAAGCCTCTGGAGTGGGCTGAGGAGTGTGCACAGGGGTGGGGACAAGTGACGAGGACGTGACAGGGAAGCAGCAAGGCCAGCTGTGGGCATGTGCACCTGCTGCTGGTGCTGAGCCCTGTTTGGGGAACTTACTTTGGCTTTGTAACTACATAAGTCTTTCACATTTGGTAAAACTGGGGACTGTAATAGCCCCGCATGATGCAGCTGTTTAGGAAGCTCTGTTGCTTGGCCTGGGGTTGCTGAGAGTGTCCAAAGGGTTAGAGGGCAAATAAATGGCAAAACCCTGAGGTTTTATGCCTAAAATTAAAATTCAACTCTAAGGCAGGACAACCCGTGCTGCATCTCCAGTGATCTTGCGCTAGCATCTCTGTGCTTTTGGTCAGAGACATCAGAAAACCTGGGTCCTACGAGCAGGGTGAACTAAAAAATATCGACAATAAGGATCGAGAGGAACGATGCTTGCGCAAGGCTTTTGGAACAGATGAACAGACAGCATTGCAGCATTTCGCAGCTGGTTTCATGTAAAGAATCATCAGATCCACAGATTATCCTCCTGTGCACTTGACTCTGATTTTTGGCAGTGTTGGTTCACATAAGGAGACTCCTGACAATTGCTAATGTTTATTGAGTGCCTACCACATGCCAGGTACTAAGTGCTTACTTCTGTTAATTCATTTAATCCTTATTAATCCTGTGAAGTAGGTACTATTGTTCCCATTTTACAGTTGGGGAAACTGAGGCACAGAACCTCTAATAACTTGCCAAGGTCATACAGCTAGTCACCCTAGAGCAGACTTCTCAAACTATAACATGCATCAGAATCACCTGGAAGGCCTTTTAAAACACAGATGGCAAGACCTCAAGTCCAGGGAATCTGATTCAGTAGGCCTGGGTAGAGACTGAGAACCCTCACTTTTAACAGGTTCTAATGATACTGATGCTGCTGTTTTGGGATCAACTTTCAGATATTGGCCTAGAGAGTGTCCTTGCAGGTAGTCAGTAGTTGATACACACCCACACACACACACTTGTATGTACCCAGAAACTCCATCTGAGGCCCCCATCCCATGGGAGAGGATCTTGGTCATGGAGAAGTCCCCTACCTCAGAGGCTGCTCAGCAGGCACAGAGACCAGGCGAGTGCAGGGCTGGCTGCCTTTGATGCTGACTTTGGGCATGATATGAAAGCAGTGGGGCCTGAAGGCTTATATAGAGTAGTGATAAAATTCCAAAGCTTTATTGTCTTTTTATCTGCTGGCAGCACATAGGAAATGCTATTTCGAGTGAGGATCAGCCAGCTCCAGCCGAGGTAGGAGCTCAGGCTGGGGAATCTTGGAGTTCTTGTCCACTTTCTGCTACTGACTCGCTGTGTGGTCCTGATGAGTTACAGATGGTTGCTTACTCAACAGCCTTTCCTTGTCCAGCAGTTGTGGGTCACAATAGCCATTCAGCCTACGTTACGAGCATTGTGAACGGCTATTGTGAAATTGAAATGAGATACAAGGCATAGAAATGCTTTGAATGGGTGTCACTCTACACATATAAACTAGGAGGCCCCCCAAAATCTGATACTCCACTAAAGGCCTTTTGCAATTAAAGATTGCTTTTCAGAGAAGGACTTACTGCTAAGTGCCTTCAAATAGTGAACACACCTTGTTGGCTTCAATTTATCATAGGGTTAGAGAATAAATTATACACATCTTTTCAGGAGCATATCTTGGAGGCGTATCACATCTGTCTTGAGAGTGGTAGACACTGTTAGCCCAACTGTAAGCTGGAATAATAATCATAGCGAACGTTTGTATGCTCACCACATGCCGGCTACTGTTCTGAGCCTTTATCTTATTTAACTCTTAAAATAACTCTATCAGGATGTGAGGATGATATTCATGGTCCCTGATTTTACAAAAGAAGTTGGCGAGGTTTGTCGCTTGCCAGTGGTAGAACCGGGATCTGCACCTGGACCCTCTGACGCTAGAGCTTTGCCCCTGAACATGACACTTGTTTGCTTCCCCGGCCTCTGCCGTAAGACAGCTCTCCCAGTCTCGGCGCTGCAGTTCGGTCTGCGCAACTCCGTTGTGGGGCTGCCCTGTGCACTGTGGGATGTCTTGCAGCACCCTGGCCTCTGCCCACTAGATGCCAGTAGCCCTGCTTTCCCCGCCACCCCCCATCGTGACACCCCAAATGTTTCCAGACATTATCAAATATCCTTTGTGGGCAGGGACAAAATCACCCCCAATTGAGGACTACTCCTGTAAACGATCCCCCAGGTCCACATCCCAGACCTTGGGTTCTTTTGGAAATAGCTCAAGACGTCTCAAAAGTGAACCCTCTGCCGCAGTACTTCACTACTCACAATCTGATAGGCTTGAAAGGTGGCTCGCAGCTGCCTGTGGCTCCTCTTGGCCAGGACTTCGGTGAAGGCAAGCTCGTCAGTGCCCCAGCGGCCTTCCCCTGCCTTGAGGGTCAAGTGCAAACATTTTGAAAGAGACTTTTGCAAAAAGACGAAATATATAGTGCTGTGACCAGGCTTTGCTTGCAGGAAATTATACAATATGCACTGAATACAAGTCAGATGGGTTGCCTACGCTCTTTAAGCTTCTAACTCACAAATATACTTCACATATTTATTTATATTATTTATACCCTTCTTTGTTCCAAAATGGATCTGATGTGGTTAACCCCAGAGTATAAGAATAGGAACCATTCATTTGGGCTTATGAACACTGTTTATATGATCTATAACTGTGGTCCCCAACCCCTGGGCTGTGGACTGGTACTGGTCCGCGCGCTGTTAGGAACTGGGCTGCACAGCAGGAAGTGAGTGGCCGGCTAGCAAGCGAAGCTTCGTCTGTATTTACAGCCGCTCCCCATTGCTTGCATCACCACATAAGCTCCACCTCCTGTCAGATCAGCAGCAGCATTAGATTCTCACAGGAGCACGAACCCCACTGTAAACTGCACATGTGGGGATCTAGGTTGTGCCCTCCTTATGAGAATCCAATGCCTGATGATCTGAGGTGGAGCTGAGGCCGTGATGCTAGCACTGGGGAGCAGCTGAAAATACAGATTATTATTAGCAGAGAGGTTCGACTACACAATAAATGTAGTGCGCTTAAGTCATCCCGAAACCGTCCCTGCCCTCCATCCATGAAAATATTGTCTTCCATGAAACCAGTCCCTGGTGCCATAAAGGTTGGGGACTGTTGATCTATAAAGATCTAAGCATATCTTTATTTCTTAAAGGTTATACTTATTTCCTAAGAAACTCTCATTTGCATGAAATATGCAGTCGCTGGAAATAATTCTAATAAATTTTTAAAAAAGGAATGTGCGGAGACTGGCACGTCCGCACACTTACATCATACAGATCTTTGGCATCCCGACCAGCTAGATCTTTGTCCACGTTATCTCCTTCATCACGATCAGCCTAGAAAAATTGACACGCTGTTATTAACTTGAGTTCCTGCTTGACCACAGAAAGCAAAAAGAGAAAGTCCCGGAGAACGGGGTGACTGCAGAGGGCTGGCCACGCAGCAAGGTCTGCTCTTTGCTGCCATCTTTTGGGCACAACTGATAAACAGAGTAGCTTCTGTGGCAACACCTTTTTTTTTTTTCTTGTAGAAACCAGTCACTCGCAAACCCCACTGACTTCGGAGCAGGCTGACAACCTGTGATGTCCCCTGGAGTGAGATCATTGGAAAGAAAGTAGTCTTTGTTTCAAAATATCAAATTTTACCACTCAGGGTCCTAGTGCGAAAGAACCCGAGGGTTGGTCATGGGTCTCCAACTTTGTGGTAGGCAGAATTCTGAGACAGCCCACTGGCCCATGTCCTTGTGTCATCCCCTTCCCCTGAGTGCGGGTGAGACCTATGACTGTGATGAGATGTAACACCTGTAATTACATCATGTTCTCTGGCAGAGGGGATTTTTTTTCACATGCGATTCAGGTCCCTAATCAGTTGAGTTCAGCAAAAGGGAGACAATCTTGGGTGGGCCTGACCTAATTGGGAGAGCTCTTAAAAGTTCAGAGATGGAAGAAGTCAGAGAGCTGAGCTCCTCCTGGCCTGGAAGAAACCAAACAGCCATGCTGTGAACTGCCCATAGGGGCCATGTGACAGGGAGCTGCAGATGGTCTCTGTTCACTGAGAGTGGTCTGTGGTTGACAGCAAGAAGACAGGGGCATCAGGCATACAGCCACAAGCAAATGAATCCACCAACAACCAGTGAGTTTGGAAGAAGACCCTGAGCCTCAGATGAGATGGAAGCACCCAGGCCAACACCTTGATTTCAGCCTGTTGAGGCCCTGCCCAAAGGACTTGGCTAACCCATACCTGGACTCCTGATCCATGGAAACTGTAAGATAATAAATCTCACAGTTTTGAGCTGCTAAGTTTGTGGCAATTTGCTATGCAGCAAGGGAAAACCTATTCTCTCCTGTTCTCTGCTGTCAGTTTATCCACATTGGGAGAAACAAAACAGAGGAAATGCAGAAACCTCATAAAGGTGAGTCAGTGAGAATACAGATGCTGTCTGTGTGGGGCCCTGGGAGACTATGTCTTAGCAGGGCCAATTCTGAAAGCCCTGATTTCCTGGCCAAGTTCCTTGCGGTGGTTCTTGCAGGCCTAGACCTGGGGTGAATCCTGGAAGTAAGGGCAGAGTCATGTTGTGGGAAGGGCTCTGCTTGGGGTCAGATGGTCTGGTTCTTGCTCCTGGGCTGTGTCTTACCTATCGTGTGAATGTGGGCAGGTTACCCCACCCTCTTGAGGCCTAAGTTTCCTCATTGGCAAAACAAGGAGGTGATGCCCAATGAGCTAATTCATTAATAAAAAGCAAATGTAAGCTGCAACTAACTAGGTAGATTGTTATTATGGGAGAAATCCCAATGGAATAATTTCACAATAGCTGGGCTGATAGAGCTGGGCCGACGGGACGTTTTGAATAAAAGAAGGAAATGTTTATTTACATTGCCTTTTCCTTAGGGTCCCACATTGCCGAGGATTATTTCCTGAGATCATAAAGTCGGTGAGACCTCTTTACTCTTACCTGTAGCAGGGACACCAGAATTTTTTTAAGGTTTCCACTTGTGTCACCTTTAACATCTGATTCAAGGCTCCTGTCAAATACTTTTGAGGACGAAAAAAGGAGGGAAGAAAGCAGATTCTTTAGTTTCCCAGAGGCGTTTTGAAAGATATATACTTTATCCAAAGCCAGAACAAAAGGTCACTTACGTCTTTGGTAGGCCTCTTTAATGGCGATAATTTCCTACGGAAGATAATAATAAAAAAAAATCAGTGCTCCAAGGTGGAGTTAATCAATGAACAACACAGAGACATGTAGAGAGAAGAGGCACAGGACGCTTTTGTGACTTCCACTTAAGATGGTCATCCCTGTGGGTCAGGGCACAGGCCTGGGGGTGGTGAGGGGCCCTCTCTGTGCAAACATTTCAAACACACAAGTAATGAGTGCACACATTCTCCTCAGTTAAAAGCGGAATTATTACAGCTGAGCTAACACTGTCTCTCCCCGCCTCCTTGCTCAGGTAGCCAGTGTGAGAAGTTCAGTGCATATCTTCCCAAGTATTTTTCTTTGCATTTGTGTACATATATACGTTCTAAGGAAAATACATATTATAGAATTGGTCTGTGTATGTGTCATGTGTTTAGGAAGTGGAACACTGTACCTATCATTCTTTGACTTATTTTTTCATTCAATAATGATGTCTTAGAGATCCAGCTATGGTTGTACATTGATCATCGCCTACCGTTTTTTAAAGGGACACAAAATGTTCCATCCTATAATAAGCCACAGTTTATTTAGCCAGCCTCCTATTGATGGATGCTTAGGTTATTTTCAGTTTCTCTCCTTCAAACAAGGCTTCATTCGGTAAAATAACTTGCTGTGTGCAGGAATGCAAGTTTCTCTCCAGGGTGCGTACTGAGAGGAACTGCTTTGTATCTCAACGTCTTGTGCCAAGTGGACCGCCTCAGGAGCTGCCTCAGTTTACACCTTAACTGGCAGCATATAAAAGCAGGGTTTTCCCTGGGTGTGATGGCTCATGCCTGTAATCCCAGCACTTTGGGAGGCTGAGGGTGGGGGTATCATTTGAGCCCTATTGTTTGAGATCAGCCTGGGCAACAGAGTGAGACTCTGACTCTAAAAACAGGCTTTTCCCCACAGCATCGCCCACAAGCTGGTTACAATGGAAGTCGGTGGGTGGCGATGGGACAGGTAGCTGGGAACAGAGGTGCGGAGCCTTGCTGCTGAGCTCTGATGGCAGGAGGGAGGAGAAGGCCAGGTGGCAGCAGGGATGCAGACACCTGTGTTTGTGCAGCTCCCTCCCCTTCCTCCTGCCACCCACCACCAGGATCTGCCTGAACCTGGCCCCTGCTCTCTGCTGCTTTTCCTTGTCTTTACCATCGGATCTATTTGACTGAAGGAAAGGCATTGCTTGTTGGTTGATGCTAGGACCTTAAAGAAACTAGGCTAAGAGGGGAAAAGCTATGGTCAAGTAAGATTACAAAAAGAATATTAAAAATAACCTTTTCACAAAGGCAGGTGCTGACTGCCCTGGCATTGGCCGCCTCCCCGCCCGGTGGGTGGGAGGGTTGACACGGAGTGGGGAAAGCGTGTGACTCTTGGCCTCAGACAGCACGGGGAGTGGAGGGGGAGGTCTGTGCTAACCCTCCTCTGAGTCGCAATCCTACCCTGAGACTCCTTGAAAGGGGGGGCTTTTATTGTCTTGTAGGAAGAAAAGAAGACCAGGGATGCTCGGGAAAAGGTTTGCAGCTGTGGCTTGGATCCCGGCAGCACCTCAGGAAAAATGGCCAAGAGTGAGCGAGGTGGCTGGCACCCGGGCCTTCCTGTGCCATTTTGGCATCAGAGCTGTTTCAGTTTTGCCTTGCTGTCTGCTCCAACCACTGCTCCTATTTTCTACTGGGAGGGCTCAAGAATGTTGGGTTTTTCTGGTAGTTTCCTTGCTGGGCTTCCCCTTTCTACCATGATGGGTAGTTGTGGAAGAGGGAGGGGGTCTCCTCTAAATGATTTGTGGACCCTCTTTACTCTTGATGAATTCCTTGGCCCTCCTGGCTCCCGGAACCAAAGACAAATGGGCTTCCACTGGGGTCTTAAAAAATGCTTTTCGGCTCCTGCAATGGTGGCGCATGCCCAGGGGACAGGATGTCTGCTGATAGAAGGACACAGAATCCTCCAGGGCAGTGCTGGCAGCCACTGGGGGTGTCCGCTGAGATCCCCCAGCACCACCCACCTCCCTGCCTCCTTATAGTCTTTTTTGTACTCTGTGCTGGATGACAGTCATGGCCAAGGCAGCAACACAAACATGCTTGGACTACTTATTGCATTATTCACACTGGAAGAACCACAAAGTCAGGCTGGGAGGGGTAAAGTAGAATTGTGCCCCATGCCCATAAAACTGTGTGTCAGTTTACAAAAACAGACGCTGGATTGACACAGCTCTTCTGGAAGGATCCATTCTGTCTAGCCAGGGGCAGCAACACCAATACTGACCTCCAGGAGACTGGAAGAGATGTCCCTCCCACAAGGGCCAAGCAGACATGTTTCTGCCTAGACACTTGCTCACCCCATGGATAGGATGGTGGGAAGCAGTTTCCATTCTAGGGGCTGCAACTATCTCTGATGGGTGTGTGGATGCTCCCTTGGGGGCTTGGCTGGGACTGACCTTATTAGTTCTTGTGCACAGGACCTCGATGAGCACAGATTCGTCCGTGCCCAGACCCTTCATAGCTTTCTGCAGCTGTTGGGCGGCATACTCGCTGGGGAGGTCCAGAAGGGCCAAGGCTGTCTTCTCAAAGTTTCCACTCAGCTCACTCTTGAGCACCTCTGCCAGGTCCTGTAGGAAGACAGTGAGAGATGTGACTGGGACTGGCCCAGGACAGGAGAGGGATGGTGTCTGCTCTCACTATTGCAAGGGCTCAGGGGCAGTAGGATAGCTGCCGTGGACACACGGGGAGTGAGCCAGGCACCTGCTCTTGGCTGCTCACCCCTCTCCCCCCAAGCCTGGCAGAGGCAGAGAGAAGCTCCCCTGCTTAGGCCTGGAGAACTCAAAGATGAATCACAATAACAACAGCATTTGCAGAACATTTTAGGGTTCAGGGAGCTTTCTCAGCCAATCTTCAAGACAGCCCTGCAAAGCTGGCAGGAGAGGTCCGGGCATTATTTCCATTTACTGAACCTCCGAAGAGGAAGGATTTGCCTCTAAACATTTGGCTAGAAAGGACTGAAATGCAGGTCTTTTATCTCTAAGGGGACCAGGCAATTTGTCATCCAAATTGGGATGCTTTTAAGCGTGAAACGGAGCACTGTTCATAAGTACAGGAGGATGACAGGAATAAACCTGGGAAAACTGACCACCTGTGCAGTCATTTCAGTTATCTTGTTAAATCCTGGAAGGGATGCACATGAGAAAGAACTCAGGTTAGCAGAAGGGAAGTACATGAAATTCTCCTTGGCGCCCTGTTATCACAGGTGAGCTGACTGCCCTCCCCCACCTGTCTCCCTCCAATGAGATGGTTCAACAGGGAAAAGGTCAATGGCGTCAGTCTGACTATAGCTGTCAATGCCCCAACCTAAACGAAGACCTTCATGTAGAGGGGCAGATTGGAGGCCCATTGACCAGCTGGCATTTCAAGGACACAAACTACAGCATCGGGTGGGCCTGGCTCCTCAGCAATGTGGCGTGGCGGCTAAGAACATAGCCACAGTGACTTTGCGACGGTGGAAATGTACTTCATTTCACCAACTGTGAGTTTCCTTCTCTAAAAACTAGGAAGAATGGTAAGACTTTTCTCATAGGGTTGTCAGAAGACTTAAATGTGACTATCCATGTGAACACCGAGCACAGGGTCTGGCACATTTTAAATGTTCAATAAATGCTCATTTGATAATCCTATTCTGAAAGGAATTTTCCAAGAGGAGGCAAATCAACCTCTGAGCTCTGGCCTGGGAGAAAACCCAGAAGATTTCGTCTGAAGCCCTGGGATCTACAGTCCTACAAGGGAGCTGTAATCTTACGCCTCCATCCCTGGCAGCTGTTCCAGCTAGCGCTGCACCTGTGAAGGCAGGCCTGCGGTCAGTGCTGTACGGTGCGGATCCAGCCAGGTGGGCATTATACAGAACTGCAGAGAGGAGAAATCCCAGCTGCCTGCTCTTACAAGCCACAAGCACGAAAACTAATCCTCCTGTGTTTACATTCTGTTTGGACAGAGAAGAGAAGCAGGCTCAGCATATCTCTGTGCTATTCCTGGTTTTCCTGCTAACTTGCTTTGTTATCATGGGATGGTTATTCTCTTTGGAGCTCAGCTGTCACGGGGACTCCGATGTGATAATCCTTAATGTCTTCAAGCTTTGCGATGTTGGGATTCTAGATCATCTCTTTGGCAGTCTCAGCTCTCTGCAACGCAGCTGAGAACCAGAAAGTAAGCAAATGATTGGCAGATGAAGGTGTCACGAAGTTTTGTGCTAGAACATGCCCACCTTATTTTTAGCAGATCCCTTAGACCCTTGCTTCAAACCCATTTACATTTATTTTAGACTAATGATGAAGAAGCCTTGTACCTGACTTTCCATATTGGTAGGGTGGATATAGACATATGACTTGGGAGGCTGCTAGAATGAAGCATGTTGACAGGGCTGAAAATTCAACTTCATTTCATTCAATTAAATGCAGGTGAACTGAAGATTCAGTAATTTTCATCAAAAATTACATTGACAAGCCTGATAAGGTGGAGAGAAGCAGAGAAACTATAAAAGCACAGCCACCTGCACCATTTAGTGCATAAGTGACTAGCTCTACTCATGGCATTGGGTCCTCCAGGGGTGGACACTGGCCTTGAAGACCAGAAGACTTGGATGTGAGTCCTGGTTCTTTTTTGTTTTTTTAAAATTAAGTGTGTGATTTTTACATAAGTCATTTAGACATATGAGTTTTACTTTTCCTATCTGTAAAATGGAAATAATCATCCCCATTACAGCTTTCCTTTATTGGTATGTGCTGGCACTATCCTGTTTGATTCTTCCAGCAACATGAGGCAGGAAGTAAGTTGTCATCTTCATTCCATACGCAAGGAGACCAAGGCCTAAGGAGATTGTTACCTGCCCAATGTCAAGTAAGTAGAAAAACCCATCTGTCTCTCTCTATTTGTACATATAGTGATTGAAACAATAAATGTTTTCTAAATATGGATGAATACAGCAAAATAGTTGATATTCATTTTGCATAGTGATAGTCCTAATGACATTAAGGAAAGGTTAAGTCATGTTCATTATATATTAATAAAGAAACAGGGCTGGGCTCAGTGGCTCACACCTGTAATCCCAGCACTTTGGGAGGCCAAGGTGGGAGGATCACTTGGGGCCAGGAATTCGAGACCAGTCTGAGCAAAATATTGAGACACTGTCTGTCTCTACAAAAAACCAAAATAATAATAATAATAAAAAAATAAATTAGCCGGGCATGGTGGTGCATAGTTCTGGCTGCTAGGGAGGCTGAGGCAGGAGGACCACTTGAGCCCAGGAGTTCCAGGTTACAGTGAGCTTTGATTGAGCCGCTGCACTCCACCCTGGGCAGCAGAGTGAGACCCTGTCTCGAAGAAGAAGGAGAAGGAGAAGAGGGTGAAAAGAAGAAGGAGGAGGAGGAGGAGGAAGAGGAGGAGGAGGAAGAGGAGGAGGAAGAGGAGGAGGAAGAGGAGGAGGAGGAGAAGGAGAAAAAGCCCTAATGCATATCTGAAACATTCTACGCATAACAGCATCATCAATAAAAATAATGAAAGAAAAAATGTAAACAAAGAAAAAAAATGTGGATGCTTGATGAAATGAGGGTTTATTTTGTAGTTTTCTGTAACAATCACTTGTGAAGAAAATACCTTTCCTGAAGATGGCTAAATAAATGAAAAATTCCTGTATAAAGACCCACCTGTGGAACCTGATTTTCAAATCATGGGCCTATCTATAATATGTGGAATTAGTCCAAATTGAATGGAAAAAACGATTAAGGGCTTAATAGAAAAATGAAGTCAATTCAAAAAATAATGAGTTAAGAGTATTGATTTTATGGGCTATTAAGTTAACAAAACAATTTCAGTTTTTCTAAAGTCAATCAAAGTTTTTAAATGGCTATTTCAGTGTTCCTCCTGGCTGACTCAATGAAGCTTTACAGGTATCTTGCTGCCTGCGGAACAGAGAGAAAGCGGAGAAGATCAAAGTCAAGGCTGTGCGCACACTTGCCGGGGACCCCTGGAATCACCTTGCCATACGTTGCCTTGTACTTTTGCTTTATTTGTTGCCTTTCATCGGATGTCCTGCTGGATAAGATTTCAATGATCGTTGCTTCATCAGTTCCTAAAGGGCAGGGGAAAGAAACAAAGCCACAGTGAAGAAGGAACGAGATGGAGGTTTATTCTAGTCAGGTCTGAGGCAGCCAGGACTCACAGGTCAAAGGTGGGCAGAGGCTTCCGTGGAACCAAATAAACCCTTGAGCTTTAATGTCTTGTGCTGAAAACTGTATTATTTTCACTCGCTCAGATAAATATCCATGAAGCCTCATGTTGCATGGAGCACACTGCTAGGCATGGTGGTAGGAAGAGGGATGAGTATGGTCTGTTCTTTAATTTTATTTCTAGAGAAATGAAAACATATGTCCACACAAACCATGTACATGAATGTTCATAGCAGCATCATTCATAATAGTCCAAAGGTGGAAACGACCCCAATGTCCATCAACAGATGAACACGTAAGGAAATGTGGGGTGTCCATACAATGGAAGGTTATTGTATTTGGCCAGAAAAAAGGAATAAAATACTGATAAATACTGTAATATAGATGAATCATGAAAACCTTATGCTAAGTGAAAAGCCAGTCATGGCAGACCACATAGTATATGATTCCATTCATGTGAAAATCCAGAACAGGGAAATTTGTATAGGCGGAATGTAGACTAGTGGCTGGGGGTATGTGGGTGCCTAATGGAATGACAGCTAAAGGACAGGGTTTCTTTTTGAGGTGATGAAAATGTTCTAAAATTGACTATGGTGATGTCTGCACCTATGTGTGAATATACTAAAAAATGATTGAATCGCATACTTTAAATGGGTGAATTATGTGATATGTGGACTGTATCTCAATAAAACTGTTTTAAAAAAACAAAAGAAAAAATACGGCCTATTCCTTGGCATCTGGGTACTTATAATCGAGTGAATGAGATTATGATATAGGTCCAAATTGCTACAAAATCAATCCCACCTAAACTGAGGAGAAAATAAATCTCAGGAGAAAAGTCCTAATTGGGACCATGAAGAATGGTTGCCCCTTTAAAATCCTATTACACCTTTGAGTTGTGCTCTTTCTGAAAAGTGTTTTTTTCATGGTGCTCAAAGTAATACATGCTCATTGCAATTTGATCAGTACTGAAAACTGTAATGAATAAGAAAGAAGGGAGGAATATCCTGGTTTGAACATGGGAACAGGATTAGAAAGATGACCCAGGTATTGTTAGCGTGGGAATGAACAAGACTATTTAACCATCGAACCCTAAATTCGATTTCTTCAGACTGGATTCAAATCATGGCTGCGCCTGTGCTGTGCGACATGGGGCGAGCTGTTTGCCATGCCGAGCCTGTGTTCTCCCGCTAAGGTGGGAGTAATAGTACACCAGGCTGCCGCGAGAACGAAATGAGAGGGCCCAGGTGGGGCCCCGTGGCGGTGCTGCGCGTGCACGGGGAGACCGCGGACGCCAGGGATGTGGATGTCTGTGTGGCCGCCGCCTCCCGCCCACGCAGGCTCGGGCCGCCCTTCCACACACTGTTCCCCCGATGACGCAGCGCGCTGGGATCCGAGCATGCGCTCTGCTGCAAAGCACGTCAGAGGCTATCTAGTCCAAACTCTTATTTTTAGATGGGTAAACTGAGGCACAGCTCAGCGCCTCCTCTCAGCTGCTGCGTGTACCTGACCGATGTGCAGCATTTGGATTTGTTTGGGCGTTCTCTGTGCGAAACACCTTCCTTCCCTGCTCTACGCCTCTCCTCGGGCTCCTTCCGCCTCCCCACCGCCTCCCTCTCAGCATCCTTGATGCCTCTTCTTCCCTCACCTGCCCTGTCAACTCCGTTTCCAGTTCTCCCTTCTAGTGGCAGTCACTCTTCCTCCGGGTGACCATCGCTCTTTTGCTGATGAATCCTAGGTCAGCGCCTCCAGCCCCAACCTTTCCTTCGCGTTCAGATCTTACTCCCAGCTCGCTGTAGCTGGGATCTCCCCAGGCATTTCAACTTCTGGCGTAGCTAAAACTGAACTCTCTTGGTCTATCCTTAAATCCACTCCCCACCCTGTTCCTCCATCTCTGGGCATGGCATCACCCAAATGCAGAAATCCAAAGTCACATTCGAGGGCCCGCCTTCCATCTCCTTTACTTTCCAATGCCACCAAGCCCCATGTGTCTCACTACCGGACAACTCTTTTCATCTGTCCCTCTTCCTCATTCCTAGTGCTGCTGCCCAACAGGCCCTAAGTGTGTTTAGTCTGCCTGATGCTCGGCTCTGAGCGCTACAGTCCACCCTCGGAAGCATGCATGCGCTCATTTCACACCATAATTTAAATACCTTTAGTGATTCCTCAGGACTCCTGGAATCGGATCAGAATCCCTTACGGTGGCGTTGAGACTTCCTGAGTTTGGGCTCAAGCTACTCTCTGCATGCGCTGACACAAGGCTCACTCACCCCATCTCAGCCACATTTGTTGGTAGACCAAGTACTTTTATAAACCTTTGAAGGGCTAAGTTTCTGCTTCCTCTGGCCTTCCACAGCGTGCTGTGTATTTGTAGATGTCTAGGATCCCTGCGAAGATTATGTCAGATTGCAAGTACTGAAGTTCTGAGCCCAGTGCCTGGGCCCTAGGGAGTGGTCACTAAAGGGTAGTGTGGGCTGTTACAGTGCCACTCCCTGCTGCCTGGCCCTGGTTAGCGGGAGAGCCTAGGATGTGGCTGCCACCCAGCTGAGCAGTCAGGATCCTGAAGGAAAAGAGAATGGGGCTGATGCCTTTGGATTCGTTTTGATGGAAGGGTTGAGAGGAGGAAAAATCTAGGCCGTGGCACTGGGGAAGGGACTGAGGGGACCTGGCTGGACATGGGGAGGGGAAGAAAGAGGAATCCTGGCAAAAACTTGAAGTGTTTTGCCTTTACCTCGACTCAGGCACCAGCCCTCAGAGCCGTCACTGGAAAGGCAGAGTGGGAACTTAGAAAGAGGCCTGACCAGGGGGTCGAGAGCTGCGCTTTGGTCCTGGCGTGGCCACCAGCTTTGTGTCCTTGAACTATTCACTGACTCTCAAGGGGTATTTCCACCCCTACAGTTCGGGGAAGATTTAGCTGTTTGTTTCCAACTGGAGAAGTAGAAAATTCTAGGATGAGCTCACTCACACACATAGCAGCAGTTAATTGCCTGCGTCATTCTGGTTTGGTTCCAGCACTGTTACTTATGTCGTCCCCCTTCCTTTCCACCTGAAGCTTCACCTCCATCACGTGTATCTAGTTACTCACTCTGTGACATTATTATGATTATTTTTTAAACTTCCAAGTGCCAGAAATCTCACCTCCAAGGGGATTTCTTTTTCTCGTAAATATCTCTTGCACCTGCCCCTTTCTTTCCATTCGGGCTGCACCTGTCCCCGTCAAAGGCCTCAGCATCACAGGCCTGGATCCTGGCAGGTGGCAGGAGGACCTCCTACTTGCCTCTCAAATTCTTGTCCTCCCCACCTATGCTCTCCCAGGCCCCCTTTCCACCTACTCTATAAGTGATTCTCAGCTTCTAGAGCAAACAACACGTTCTTTCCTCACCTCTGGGTCTTTGCGTGGGCTGTTCCCTCTGCCTGGAGCCCCTTTATCTCCAATCCTCAGCTCAGTCCCACTCCTTGTTCAGGACTCAACTCACCGGCCTCTTCTGGACAGATGAGGCAGCCCTCCCCGGTGGAGCGGGAGGAGGGCATGAAAATGATACCAGAGCTACCCGGTTTTCCCCCCTCTGCCACGACACACCACAAGTTCCACAGGGGCAGAGTGTTTTGTTCACTGCTGTGTCCACAAAGAAGGCTCTCAATATTTATCAGATGACTTGCCGAATGTGAGTGCTTAACCACATGCATATACGAATGAATGGATGGATGATGGATGGATGGATGGATGGATGGATGGAGAAGTTTGCCCACCATCGTGAGAGAACTTTGTCTCTACATTGGTGTGAGTTGCATGTGATACCCAGATGGGCCGTATGTAGCAAGGACTGACAAAGAACATCCTCCCTACTCTGATGCCATGTACAACCCATACACTTTGAGTTAATATTTTAAAAATAATGTTTTCTAGATTTTCCTTCCTGGAATACTTTAAAAAAAAGAAACCAGGGAGCAAAGTGATCCTGGGATGGCCCAGCACAGCCTGGGGGTGGGAGGAGGGCGTGAAAATGATACCAGATTTCCCTCAGGCCCTCTGAGTCCAGGTCTCACGTTTATGCCGGGAGCCTGACCACAAAGCGATTTACTGAACGGTGACCTCACTCTGCATTTCACAATATGTGTGTCATATAAGCAGTCGGTGCTGCTGAGCAGTTTCCTGTAAACATTTACAATGGTTTGAGGCACCAGGGCCAGTCCCCAGTGGTTCTGGGAAAAACTAAAAAATGAGAAAAGAAGGGACTTCAATCCCAACTACGGATCAGACACTGTGATTACACAGCAGAGGTCAGGACCAGGTGATGACCAGGTGACAAGCCAACCTCCTTGGTTTGCTGTCCCAGCAGTTTTCTGGGAAGACACTGAGCCTAGTTTCAGCAGGACGGAAGCCACGGGGTTTGAAGGCCCCCAGGCATGTGTGCCAGATAAGGGATCCAGGCACATGGCAGAGACTCAGCTTTGCCTCAGCTCCCGGTGCCAGCGCCAGCCCCCCTCGCTGAGCCCTGAGGCTGCAGCCCCAGCTCTGGTGCCCAGGGCCACTCTCTTCTGCCAACACCACTGGGTTGCCCAGTCCCCCACAGATGAAGGAATGAAAAGGGGAGGATCGTGCCTGCTTGAGTGGGTCCCCACTTCTCCCTTGTCCTCTGTCTCACCTTCCTGAGGCTGCTGCGTCAATTACCACAAACCTGGTGGCTTAAAACAACAGCAATCTATTCCCTGACAATTCTGAAGTCATGGTGTCGGCAGGGCCACACTCCTCCCCAGAGGCTCTGGGGCAGAATCTGTCCCTTGCCTCCCCCAGCCTCAGGTGGCTGCGGGCAATCAGTCCTTGGTGTTCTTTGGTTTGTGCTGCGTCTCTCTAGTCTCTGCTTCCGTCTTCACATGGCTTTCTCTGTGTGTGGCCTTCTCTTCTGTTTCTCTTAACGATGTTGGATTTAGGGCCCACCCAAGTAATCCGGGATGATCTCTCCTCAGGATCTTTAACTTAAATGACATCTGCAAAGACCTTTCCAAATAAGGTCATGTTCACAGGTTCTAGGTGGATATATCTTCTGGGGGCCCCATTCAACCCGATTCGACCTCAGTGATAGAGAACATCACTGAGGCCCACTGGCTGCTCATGCTGATCTGACTGGCTTTGTGTGGATTTTGGATCCCAGCATATAGTGGGGGCCACCAGGTGCTGAGCTCAGTGTGGCCTCCCTGCAAGGAGACATTGTTAGCCCCACTTTGCAGATGGGAACACTAAGATCATGGCACCAGTAAGTGGCAGAACAGGGGCTGAAGTTCATGCCCATGCCTGGCATGTGGAGAGTGCTGGGCCAACTGTCACGATCTGAGTTCTAGGCCTGGTTCGGCTCCTGTGCAGCTGGAGCGCGTAGCTTAACCTCCATGCATCCCAGATGGGCCTGCCCTGCCCCACTAAGGGTGGTCCCAGGACCTGCAGCATCAGCATCACCTGGGAGCCTATTGGAAATGCAGAATCTCAGCACCCCCCCACCACAGGCTAAGGCAGAATTTGCATATTAATAAGACCCCCTGAGGACGCAAAGCTGTGGACTACCAGCTAATCTTTTACCTCTAGAGCCTGTTTCAGCAACACTGTGCGGGAGAATGGCAAACGTTCTTTTACATTTCAGAGAGCAAAAATGGACATGGGGTGCACACGCTCTCAGGATCAGGGCATTCTCTCCAGGGGGGCCCTGCTAGGACCATCCAACAGGAGGCAGGTAGGGGCCGAGCCTGGTGGTGCAGTGCCTGGGAGAGCAGAGGGGATAGAACCCTGAGAGGAAGGGCTGCCCAGGAGTGCCCATGGCAGGGGAAGGTCATGGGGCTGTTCTGCGTTGCTCAAGACCCAGACCAAGCATGGACTTAGGACACCAAGAATGCAGGGATGCAAAAAACAAACAAACTAAAAAAACAAAAAAAAGATAAGAAAGAAAAAAATCAATAAATCTGCCTGTTTTGTGTCATTTGAAAAAATAAAATCATTTTATGGTATGACATTATTATCTTGACTTCCATAGGTGGTGAGTGGGCAGGGAGTATACAGGATATTTTGCAACACCTCATTAATAATTTTTATGTTGATTACCTTATAAAGTGATATTTTTGATGCAGTATTGGGTTAACTAAAATACATTATTAAAATAATGAATTTCACCTGGTTTTTCTTCCTTTAAAATTTGGCTTCTCAAAAATTTAAAATCATCTGTATGGCTCACTTCTGTGGCTACTGGACAGTGTAGCCCTAAACATTTAACTCCAGCCCTGGCACGGCTGGACGTCAGTGAGACCGATGCGTATTCTTGCAGACAATGCTCACCAACAACGCAATTTTGCTTCAGCTTGTACTTATTAATAGAGGGTGGGGTTCTAGATCTTCAACCAAATCAGCGTTCTCCAAGACAGTCCTAGTTTCCAACTGCCCACCTCTCATTTCATAATGCTATGAACTTGGGCAAGACACTTAACCTCTGAGTCTTGGCATTCTCATCTGTTAAGTCATTGTAACACCAACTTTGCAGGGTTGTTGGGAAGATTTAACAAAATGATGTGTGCGCAGCATCTAGCTTAGCACTTGGCATAGAGAAGGTGATCTACACAGTAACCAGTACCACATTGGTCCCACATCATGGCCACATCCCAAAGGTGGCAAGAATGCGGTGTGACTTTGGCATTCAGTAGGTGCTCAATCTGTGCTTATTGAACTAAATTTGTATGGTGGCTACAAACACGGGGATTCATCACTAATCACAGCTGAATCATTCCCACACCCACCTGGGCTCTTGTTTTCATCCCACATCCAGGTGCCAGGACCTCATGTAAAGGCAGCAAGCAGGGAAGCCTCACCTGGAAGGCACCTGGGAGGCTGGTTCAGCCATAACATCCTGCCAGGTCCACGCAAAGCCTGCCTCCTGGTGGCATGGTCCGAATACGACATTAGCCAAGTCAGAGTGTGAATGGGCCCTCTGATGCCCCCAAATAAGCACCTGTTTGTCGTCTTTCATTTCCACCTCCTTCCCTTTCCCTCCTCTCTCTCCCTCCCTTCTCTCTCCACTTTCTCTCCCTCCCTCTCTTTCTCTCTCTGTGATCCAAGAATACTTACTATGTAGAAATCCCATCTACCACTCCCCATCAGATCTTCCTCCATCCCTGGGACTTCTCAACATTTCCTGGGCAAGGCAGCTATTCTACGGTTAGATAAGTTTCTTATATTAAAGCAAACTGTGTCTCCTTGGAACTTCCACCATGGATCCTAGTTTCTTCTTCTGGAGTCACACAAATTTATGTGTGTGAATTTATGGCCATATTTTACCACGACATCCGTTCCTAGGAGAGCAAATCTCCACTAATTTACTTCTAAGTAAAAAAACTATCACTTGTTTTCACAAAACATTATGCCAGGTGAAAGAAGCCATGAAAGACCAAATATTGTATGATTCTGTTTATATGAAAAGTCCAGAATAGGTAAATCCTTAGAGACTGGAAGTAAATGGCTTAGTGATTGCCTGGGGCTGAAGGGGTCCCAATGGGTGCAGGTTTCTTTTTGAGGAGACGAAAATGGTCTGGAATTAGTGATGATGGTTGCATCCTGTGAATAAACTAAAACTCTGACTTGCACATTACAAAGGGGTGAATTTTACATTGCGTGAATTATATCACTATAAGCAAAGGAGTAATTCAATAAAACATCCTGTGGACTCGAATGGCTGCTCCCACCTGTCAATAGCACTGGGCAATGTCTTCTCAGCCCCATCCCTGCCCTCTCCAGAACTATAGCTGTGCAGCTGAGGTGGCCTCGCCAGGATGCTCTAAATTGGTGGCATTTAGAGTGGTGACAGGAGTAGGTTCAAGCCCCGTGTTCCCCACTTGCTGGATTTGTGACTTGGAGTATGTTACTGAACTTCTCAGGGCCTCAGTTTCCTCATCTGAAAAATGGATTTAACTTAATGGAGAATAACTTAATGAGATTTTGTATTTAAAGTGCTTAGCCCAATACCTGAAATCTTTGTTTCTCAATAAATATAAAAAAGAAAATTCAGGAATTTAATCAACCTTGCCTTGACCCCTCTATCCCCTTCAACGACCTCACTTGCTTGTTCTTTTAGAACCCCTGATCCCCGAAGCCAGGGTCAATCTAACCTCCATTTCTCCTCTCCTTCCTTCAGGCAGCAGGAGAAAATCACTCAGCCATGTGGGCTGGAGCCATGGGAAGTTGTGGTCTCCCAACTCAGTGGGGCTCTGGCATGGATCAGCAGTCTTTTACTGGTCATGTCCCCTTCTCTGTCACCCTACTCAAGGGTGATTCCAAACCACCACTCAGGCCCCTACTGCATGGGCAAGCCCTTGTCTTCAGTAGATAACCTTGCCTCCCACCCACTGAGCAATGTCAGGTCACCAGAACCTTCAGCTCTGCCCAACAACACCTGTGACGGTATTGATATCGCAGTCCCTCTCTCCTGCTCCCATTCAAGGTAAATCCTTCTACCTGTGCTTTGCATCCCACCCTCTGCCAGGCCTCAGGGACTAGAATCTAGTTTTCTGTGTGGACTCCTTGGGTCCCAGAGCCTCTCTTCATGGCTGTAACCTAGATGCTTTCTCCCTTGCCCCACCTTGGTCCTGGGTTCACCTTACTCCTGACCTCTCACTGAGTCCTCAGCTCTTGGCCATGCACTGGCCCTTAGGCCTGGGTGTAAACAGCCTCTCTGGTTTTGACTCTTGATCTTGGCCACAATTTTGCACACACCAGATCTATTTCTAGATGCCACTCCCAGGTCCCTAATGCAGCTCAAATCAGACCCGGCTCCCCACCACCTCCCTTGAAAGGGGCAGGGGGTTTTGTTGGCACTAGAATTGCAGGAATTGTACTTCTCATGAAGTTTCCCTTGCCTTGAGGCCAAGTTAAATGTCACAATACCCAACTTCTGTTACATAGGATGCTGAAAAGTAATAGGGTCTGATTATAATTTCTGGAACTTTAATAAAGAGATCATTAGAAGTGATCGACTTGAGCTGGCTTGGAATACACAAGATAAGTGGGAGGTTGTCTTCCTAACATCATGGGGAAGTTGGACGTGAGATCAAGCCTAATCAACTTCAAAAGTAAATTAGCAAACAAAATATCTCTCGTACCCATTCCTTTGCAGGCTTTGTTCAGCTTTTTGGCATCTCGATCCACATCAAAACCCTGGTGATTTCTTGCTTTGGCCTGGAGAAAATAATTGAAAAGGTGAGATGACAATATAGGCATTCTTAAATTATTTCTGGCTAACATTGGTAGCTAACTGGAAGACCACGTGGTCATCCAAACAAGGGAGCAGCTGACACTTTACGCATGGGTACATGTGGAAATCAGCTGGGGAAACGCTGGCCCTAGAGAGGTGGCTGGTACTCCTTGGAGCCAGCTGGCCTTGGGTGGCCACAGGAGAATGGTCCCCTCTGTCCTCAAGACAATCATTCTGGCCAACTCTGCGACAGTGATTTTCATATCAACCCTTCCTTTGTGTGTCTGTCTCTGAAACAGAGAATGACACTGTGTGCGAATATCCTGGAGAGCTGCTTCTCTCTTCTTGCCACAAGACATGACTATGTCTAAGGAGTAGGCTTTGCTGGGCAGACACTGAAGGTTCTAGGATCTTACTACAGATTTGTTTGGCGGCCTGGATCTTTGCCATCCACAGGACAAGAGACATGGACTGGTTTGTCAGAGATACTATATAAACCAGCAAGAGCACAGTTTTTGGTTTTTTAGTGCTCCTTGGGGAGGGAAGTCCTGATTATGTACGATGCAGAGCTGTTTTCCACACCTCATTCATTGGCATAACACATGCACTAATTTGTCCACAATTGCCTGTGTCTATGGTATTATTTGCTGATTATTTTTCTTTCAACTGACCTTTGTTTTTACTTAAAGTTATTTTGAAAAGGAAACTTTCAATGAACACTAAAATAGAAAGCCAATATTGCTTGCATAAACAGAAGGTAACCATGAAAATAAATACATCACAACTATTACAAAAATTCAAAGATGTGAGGTTAATTGCAGTTATGCAGCTAGTAGCCTTGAACATACCCTGAGTTTTCCCAGCTGTTTGCCTTCCCTCTTGGAGCTTCTCCTTGGTGACATGTATCCATATATTTCCCATCCTTCGATGAAGGCTGGTTTAGGAGCTACAGCCAGCACCACCCAATTCCACTCTCCTGCCTTTCATTTCCTTGGGTGCTAGTGGGAGTGAGCAGTAAACCACACATGGCATGGCGGATGTGTTGCATTTATCTGCAGGGCATGCCTAATTCTTGTGGGGGATTTCCCCTTCCCCATCCGTGTGGTCTCGCTGGTGCTGTCAGTCATGAGGCTTCAGCCCCATTGTTCTACCTGCAGTCACCAACATGGGCACGTGCCCTATCACTCTGCCAATCAGGATTGGCTCAGGAGTGGGGATGAAATTTAAGCAGGATCAGTTAGAGTATTTCCCTTGGTGGATACATAGATATTGAAAGAGAGACATGCCTCTCCCTACTGGGCTTGCTAAGCTGAGAGAGTGTGAGTCTAGGGCTGTTGGTGTCCATTTGGATTTTGTCCACTATTTCAGGGGTCCCCAACCTATGGTGAGTTGTAGAATTATCTCATTATATATTGCAATGCAATAATAATAGAAATAAAGTGCACAATAAATGTAATGCACTTGAATCATCCCAAAACCATCCCCACCCCCATCTGTGGAAAAATTGTCTTCCATGAAAATGGTCCCTGGTCCCCAAAAACGTTGGGGACCACTGCACTATATAATGGGAGCAGGAGAGAGAGAGAGAGAGAGAGAGAGAGAGAGAGAGATCGAATAACAGTGTATAAATCCTCAGATGCACCAATGCCTGTATCCTTGCGCTTCCCAGTTCATTAACTAACAAACTTCTCTTTGGTCCAAGTTAATATGAATTGGGTTTCTGCCCTTGCAACCCAAAGTGTCCTGACTAATATCCATGGGCTGGAGCAGGGCTGAGTTCTAGGCTGTGGTTAGTGGAGAATCATACACTCCTAGAGCAGAAGGGATCTTCAGGACTCCCTATCACCCTACTGCCTTGTGGGATGTGAGGGTGTAGCCCATCCTGAGGGATCTGCTCCTGAAACAAGCAGGGAGAGGGACTGGCATTTGCTGAACACCTGCCTCAGGCCAGGCAATTGACAGACCTTTCTTCATGACCCACAGGGAGGAGCTGGCATTAGTAGTCTGTCTTACAGTCGAGGAACCTGGGTTCAGACGGCTTAGGGAGCTTGTCTGAGGTTTGCCTCCTAAAGCCCAGGTGCTGCCCACTGCACCATCCTGCCCCACATTCTATGACCAGGGCCTGCACATTCCAGCAGAGGGGTGACACATCCTGTTTCCGTACCCAAATCTTTTGTGGGGCATAAGAAAGCTATTTGGTGCTTTTGAAGGTTTGTCGGCACAACCGGCTACATGGTTTGCAGGACTCAGTGCAAAGTGAAAGTGCAGGGCTCCTTGCTCAAACATTATTAAGAATCTCAATACGGTGACGTCAGAGCATTAAACCGAGCACAGGGCCCTTCTGAGCGTGGGGCCCTGTGCGGCTGCACACTTATGAAACCCACCCTGCTTTTGAATCACATTGCTAAGGAGAGGGTTCTCTGAGTGCGAAAGTAGCAACCTCAAAGGAGTAAATGGCATTTTTGCTTTTCATCAGAAGTAGAATGGAGGGCTTGGGAAGTGAGGCAGAATGGAACGAGGGCACAGGAGTCTCTTCCTAACAGATTAATTCACAAGCTGTTCCGTGTGCATTTTAGCCTGATCAGTGCAGAGAATTTGGTGGAACACTTACGATCTGTCCCACTTCACAACTGATACATCGAAACGGAGATACAGGGCTCTGGGAATGGCTGTGCAGCTTATGCCCTGCCTGAGGGCCCGGGTGGAATCCCGCTGGGGGACACTTGCCAAGCTTGGTGCTGGCAGGGCCACTTCCCCCACAGGGGCACATTTTCCTCATTTGAGTGAAGAAGCTGTGAGCACTTGCAGAGGCCATGTGGAGACTTGTCTACAATCACCTGGCCAGGCAACGTCTGAGTGAGTGTCAGGGCTAGAGCCAGGACTTTCTCTGGCAGATGTAAATGACATTCCTGCCCCTTATCCCCTTCCTGTTTTAGGAAAGTCATTCAGTGATACAAAAATCATAGAGTTATAGGAGCCAAGGGATGGAACAAAAGAATTCTCTGAATATGTCCAGTTTGTTCATCCAGGACTAAAAAAAATTAGTAAATCGCTGTCGTTTAATCCAAAATAACTCTGATATCTGGGGGTGCAGTGGGAGAGTGTTGAACCACGTGTCAGGAATGGAGGTGACATTGGGACTTAGTTTTTTTCTTTTTTGCTTAACAAATAACATGGGGTCGGGGTCTATGTCGGAGTCCACGGCCATCACCAGGGCAGGGTGAAGTCACAGCCCTGTCTCCTTGCAGGAACCGCGGTTAGCCATGTTGGTTATCTTTCCTAACCCGCTCGAGAAAAGAATCCAGTCTTGTTCCTTGTAACAGCAGGATATCTGATGTCGGAGTGGAGGAATCATGTGATGGGAATTTTTAAAAAAGAGCAAAAGAAAACAGTCTGCTTGGCACTTTCCCCTCTGTGTGGCTGGGGCGGCCTCCACAATGGACGTATTCATCAGTGATGCCCAGTGTTGATGGAAGGGGTGTCCTATGGCTTGTTCCCGTGAGCTGGGTACCGAACTTCTCGGGAATGTATACAGAACGGACATTCCACATCCATTGTTCATTGTTAGCGGGACAGGCAGCTGACTTCGGGGCCTCAGGCCTGTTTGCCAATCAGGAGATTTAGTTTTTGAAACCTGAAGCCACTGGGCAGAACACCCACATAAAGTGGGAATGTGAGTCAGACACTGAATGGCACAGAGGGGACTCCAGAATGGGCTCAGACGCTTTGTGAGGCATTAGGCGAAAGCACGGATATTCCACTCGCTTTTTCTACAGTGTTCCTGGTTTTGTTTTCTTTTGATTTGTTGTTTATCAGCACTTGAACTGACACTCAGGAAACAGATAAAGGCAACATAAAAATGGCTTTAGAAGTCTGGCTTTGGTCCCATAGGAATCCTGGTTTGAATGCGGCTCTGTTTCTTAGCAGCCGTTTGAACTTGGACCATTAACCTCTAAGCCAGCATTTCCTCATCTGTAAAGTGGGGGCAGTCTGTACCTTGCAAGGTTTGAGGCTTACATGAAATAACTTTTCGGGTGTCAGTTATACAGGGAGCTACAAAAATGTCTGTCCTTCCCCTGCCGCTTTCGGCTGTCTCTTGGCTTTTTGTCTTATAGCGGCATTTATAGAATTTCATAAAGTGACATTTATGCAGATTTTGATTCTGCATATTTAAATTTAACAAGTTTGGAAGATACGTATGAAGATATATATACACATACATATGTATCATATATAATATATAGGTTTTTAATTCTGCATATTTTGATTCAACAGGTTTAGAACATATTCACAGATATCTTCCAAACTTGTTGAATACATGTCTTACAATGCCTCAAACAACATCATGTTTATAATAGCTGGCCATTGAAGTTATAATATTCATAAGAACATAGCTTTCGCGTTAGACTGGATTTGAATTCCAGCGCCACTGCTTATTAGCTGTGTTACCTTGGGTAAGTTACAGAACCTTTCTATGCTGTGGTTTCTTTATGGTAAATGGGGAAAATAATAGTGCCTACCTTGTGAGGCTCTTGGAAGAATTCAATGAGGCCTAGCAGAGAGAGTGGGCACAGTAAATATAAATAATTAATATTTGTTCAAGGCAGATCAGCAATGAACTTTCCAGAATATTTCAAAACCCTTTCCTGCTTGAGGAGCTTTCACCTTGTAAATGGCTCTCTAAGGATCAATTTTTCATCTGTCACCTGCTGCTTGGATCTGGAGTTCCAGATGCATATTTAACACAGGGCAGTCCCATGGTTTCAAATTTAGGCTATGGAGTCCAGGTGGCCTGGCATGATGGCCTGACACCACACCTTGCTTGACAAGTGTGATAATTCACACCTCATGGGCTGTGAGGATCTCCTTGGGACACAACCCTTCTCAGGTGCTTATTATCACGCCTGTACCTCAGCTTCAAAATGAAAGCAAATGCTGTTGATTCTACAAAAGGCACAGCCTGGTGCATGAACGAGGCACCCCTGCTGCTGGGGAACTTTCCATCTTGGTTTTTCTTCCTTCTAATAGCTCTACATGTCATTCTCTGTGA
>RJWJ010014112.1:0-38544 GCA_004363605.1 Indri indri | reverse complement strand
TCCAGTGGTCAGTTCTCCATCCTCGACTCACCCGGCCCGTGTGCCCATCTTTCGCAGGGGCCCTGCCCTCCTCCGCAGCCCAGGCCCCTACTGCTTCCCGGCTCTCCGCCACCTCCTCCGCTGGCTCCGTGGTGGTCACCGACCACCTCCTTGGACCTGGAACAGTGCATCCCTGGGGCTCGTTCCTTGGTCTCTCCTCCCTCTGCACCCATCCCCTGGTGTCATCCTCCAGAACTGTGGCTTCAATGCCGCCTAGATGCCAATGACTCCCTAACTGATGTCACCAGCCCTGATTGCTGTGATGGCCCCTGACAGCTCCCTGGCAGTTCCCCAGGGACATCTGCCACTCCCACATCCAGAGCTGGCTTCTGGGCCCTACCTCCTCAACCCCCTCTGCCCGCAGCCTTCCTCACCTCAGCCGATGACGGCCTCTCCATCCTCCCCGCTGTTCCGAAAGGAAACCTGGGAGCCAGTGCTGACACCCCCCTCAGCAAATCCTGTCAGCTCTGCCTGCCACATATGCCCAGCATCCCATCGCTCGTCCCCACCTGCACTGTGGCAGCCTGGACCGCTGCGGAAGCCTCCACGCTGGCTTCCCTACCTTTGCCCTCACGCCTGCAGTCAGTTCTCCTGCGGCCCAGAGGCTCCCATGAAGACCGAGGTCAAATTCCATCCCTTCTCTGCCAAAACCCTCTCACAGCTCCGCCTTGCTGGCCGTCAAAGCCAAGTCCCCGCTGTGGCCCACAAGGCCCCACACCTGTGCCCTCAACCTCCGATCTCAGCCCCCAGCTGTGCCCCCACTGCCCTCTGGCCACCCTGGCCTGGCCTCTCGTCCACCCCTCAGACCCAGGTGCTACCCGCAGCGCCCTCTCTCTCTCCCTGCCCAGCGGGGCCTTCCCTGACTGCTCGGTGTCACATGCCCCCTAACCCTCCTGGCTTTCTTTCCACCCACAGCGCTTACCACCACCTGGCTGTCACCTATGTTACTCGCTGTCCTTGTTCGCTGACGACCCCCACCCCTAGACGTCGACTCCATGGGGATTTTTGTCTGTTTCATTTACAGTTGCTTGGACAGAGCTTAGACAGTGCCTGGCACAGAGCGCATGTCCACAGAGACTTCTGTGGAATGAATGAATGAGTGAACACTGGCTATAGGACCCTCGGGGACAGGGGACAGGCTGACTGAGGAATCCAAATGGGGGCCCCAAGCAGGGACGCAGCACATCAGGAATGACCACCTCGGAGGCCTGGCTGGGTCCCTCCACCTCCCCAACTCCTGGCAAGAACAGGCTATGGGGTCAGCTCACCTAAGCCCCGGCTCTGCCCAGCATCCGAGGCCGCTCCTGCGTGACGGGCCGGCCACCCCAGAGCCGAGCGGGCAGAAGGCCCAGTGGGGACGGTAGCTCTGGACCTAGCCAGACCTGGCTTCTGCTTTCCCAAGCCGGGTGACCTCTAGCAAATCCCTTTGCTGCTCTAAGTTTCCTCGTCTGGAGAATGGAGATAGTAGCAGTTCCCACCTCACAGTCTGTTGTGAGAACCCGTGAGATCGTGTGCCACACGCCTGGCCAGGGCCTCACTCTGGAAACTGGCTCCAGGAGGTGGGGCGAGCGGCACCACCTTTAGGTTCAGAAAAACATCTCTGCCCTTCGTTTTCCCTGAGGCAGGCAGCAGCCACAGCCCAGAAAGAGGAAGGAGCGTGCACAGCGTAGGAGGAGGGGGTAGGGCGAGCGCGCTGCAGGAGGCCCACTTCCTGTGCACCTGTGCCCCAGCCCCTGCCCAGGAAGCCGCCTGATAGCCCCCGTCTCCATCGAGCCCCTGCCCTTCCCCACGACTGCCTGCCCCAGGCACCCCCAGCCCCTGGCACGACCCCTCCGGATGGCTGGGCACTGGCTGGCTCTCAGCGAACCTCAGAGGGGAGCAGGAGCACGAGGAGGACAGTGGCGAGGCGGGGAAAGCGGACAGGGAGGCAGACGGAGAGGGGAGCCTGGCCTGCTGCACGTTCCCTCTTAGCTCCTCACCACCGGCCTGGGAAGGCCTCTCTCTGTCCCCGTTTCACCGCAGAGCAAGCCGAGGCTCTAAAGCCACTCACCCGAGGGCACAGAGTTGGCAAGTGGCAGAAGCAGGGCCAGAACCTTGCCACTCTGTGGTCTCCCTCAACAAGCAAAGCATTAGATAGGGACCCAAAGACTAAACTGCAGTTCAGCGAGTCGGAGCCTGACGGAAACCAGAGGTCTGCAGCCATCCCGGCCCCTGCATGTCCTGATCCTCGGGCAGAGGGAGAAGAAGAAAGAGGAAGAGGAAGGGGAGAGGGAGGAGCTGGTTCTGAGGCTTTGGGCCTAGGGCTGCCACCCCCACCCTGAATGGTCCCCTGCCCCCTACCTCTTTTAGTGCAGATTTTCAAAAGTGAGTCAGACTGGTCACCAACCAGACAGTGGGCACATGGCCTTGGGTCAGGTGCCCAGCTGAAGCAATCGGTGGCACCCAGGGAGGGCTACCTACTCAGCCAGGGCAGAAACTGGGAGGAGAGGACAGGCCTAGGCAGGGGCCTCAGATAGGTGCCACCAGGAGGCATCTCAGCCTCTTCTACTGTCCGGCAGCTCCATCAGGTCTTGCTGCCTCCTGGTGAAGGAGACAGGGCACAGCTTATCACTCCCACTCTAGAGATGAGACAACTGAGGCCCAGGGAGGGCAAGGGCTTTCCTGGGGCCGCATAGCCAGTCAGCAGCATAGGTGGAGATCAGGGCCAGGCCTGTCCCCCCCACCAGTAAAGCCTCACGAGGCCCTGCTGGAGTCCTGCTGAGACGCCCCCACCTTGTCCTGGCTCTGAGCTGGCAGCCTGGCTCTCCCCCATGTATTATTCAGCTGCTGAGAGCTGGCCAGCTCCCATTACACTGACCGCAGCCCTGGGCACCTGCCCTGCCTGTTCCCCTCCTCCCTAGCCCAGGATCTGGAGGGGCCAAGGTTCTCCTCCAAGGTGACTTGGTGGGCTTCCACCATCCCACCCTGGGCTCAGGAAACCAATCTTCACTTCCAGTCCCGTGAAGATTTGCTGGGTGGTTTAAGGCAGGTGGCATCCTGTCTCTGGGGCTCAGTGTCTTCCTCTGTGAAGCCACAGTGACCCAGGGGCTCCCTGCAGGGGTTGCACCAGCTGAGGCACAGGGAGGGCCTGACCAGGATCAGCAGGGTTGTTGCCATGGTGACTCTAAAGCCAGGATGTCTTCCCCAGCACAGCCTGGACAGGCTTCCCCCATCCCAGTAAACGACTCCCACCCACTTTCCACCACTGCTCAGGGTGAAACCCAAGGCGGCTCTAGAGGAAATGAATTATGGATCCGCCCTCCCGGAATCCTGGCCCGGCTGCCGCCACACCACCCTGGCCAGTCGCTGCTGCTCTGAGCCCGGGGAGGCCGTGTGTCCAGCACAGGCAGGAGGACCAAGCAAGGCCCCTGTCTCCAAGTCCCTGAACCTGTGATACCGGCCTCAGGTCCCTGGGGCGCCGGTGGCCACCATGGCTAAGGAGGAAGATGAGGAGAAGAAAGCCAAGAAAGGGAAGAAGGGGAAGAAGGCCCCGGAACCAGAGAAGCCCAAACGGAGCCTGAAGGGGACATCACGACTGTTCATGGGCTTCCGCGACCGGACACCCAAGATCTCCAAGAAGGGCCAGTTCCGGAGCGCCTCGGCTTTCTTCTGGGGCCTCCACACTGGCCCCCAGAAGACCAAACGCAAGAAGAAGGCCCGCACCGTGCTCAAGTCCACGTCGAAGCTCATGACGCAGATGCGTGTGGGCAAGAAGAAGCGGGCGATGAAGGGCAAGAAGCCATCCTTCATGGTGATCCGCTTCCCCGGACGGCGCGGCTACGGCCGCCTCCGGCCGCGCGCCCAGTCGCTCAGCAAGGCGTCTACGGCCATCAACTGGCTCACCAAGAAGTTCCTCCTCAAGAAGGCCAAGGAGTCGGGCAGCGAGCAGGCCACGTTGGACGCCTGGCTGCAGCGCACGGACTCCCGCGCGGGCTCCCGCAAGCTGCCCTTTCCGTCGGGCGCCGAGATTCTGCGGCACGAAGGCCCGCTCCGCAGGTTCCCCCGCAGCCGCAGCATCTACGCGGCGGGCGAGCCCGTGGGCTTCCTGCCCTTCGAGGACGAGGCCCCGTTCCGGCACTCGGGCTCCCGCAAGTCGGTGTACGGGCTAGAGGGCTTCCAAGACCTGGGCGAGTATTATGACTACCACCGCGAGGGCGACGACTACTACGACCGGCAGTCGCTCTACCACTACGAGGAGCAGGAGCCCTACCTAGCAGGCCACAGCCCCTACGGGCCAGCCTGGCCACCCTACGGAGACCACTACTTCGAGTACCCGCCCGAGGACCCCTACGCCTACTACCACCTCGACGACTACGGTGGCTCATTCTACCCGGGGTACACCTACGGCTACGGCTACGACGATTACGAACCCCCGTATGCGCCCCCCTCGGGGTTCTCGTCCCCTTACGGCTACCACGACGGGTACGAGGGCGAGGCGACCCCGTACAGCTACCCCCTGGATCCCTACGCGCCCTACGACGCGCCATATCCGCCCTATGACCTCCCGTACGACGTGCCCTATGGCGTGCCCTACTTTGACACCTACGGGGTTCCCTACACCGTCCCCTATGCCGAAGGCATTTATGGCGGTGGGGGCGAGGCTATCTATCCTCCCGAAGTGCCCTACCTCTACCCAGAGGAGCCGGCCTTCGTGTACCCCTGGGTACCGCCACCTATCCCGTCGCCCCATAACCCATACGCCCACGCCATGGACGACATCGCGGAGCTGGAGGAGCCGGAGGAGGCGGGCGGCGAGCGGCAGAGCACCTCCTTCCGCCTGCCCAGCGCTGCCTTCTTCGAGCAGCAAGGCATGGACAAGCCTGCTAGGTCCAAGCTGTCCCTCATCCGCAAGTTCCGCCTCTTCCCGCGGCCCCAGGTGAAGCTGTTCGGGAAAGAGAAGTTGGAGGTGCCGCTCCCACCCTCGCTGGACATTCCACTGCCCTTGGGGGATGCGGAGGAAGAGGAGGAGGAGGAGGAGATGCCCCCAGTGCCCTACGGCCACCCTTTCTGGGGCTTTCTCACTCCGCGCCAGCGCAACCTCCAGCGCGCCCTGTCCGCCTTCGGTGCCCACCGGGGCCTGGGCTTCGGCCCCGACTTTGGCCGCCCCCAGCCTCGCCCAGCCACCTCGCTGGCGCGGTTCCTCAAAAAGACACTGTCGCAAAAGAAGCCCGCCCCGCGGCTCCGGGGCAGCCAGCAGGCCCGGGTGGGCGGCCCCGCGGTCAGGGAGGCGGCCTACAAACGCTTCGGCTACAAGCTGGCCGGCATGGACCCTGACCGGCCCAACACGCCCATTGTGCTGAGGAGGGCGCAGCCGCGGGGTCGCAACAACAACAACGCCCACGGCGCGCCCGAGCCCAGGGCCCGGGCCCTCGCCCGCTGGAGCGCGCTCGTCTCCCCGCCCGCGCCCCCGCGGCCCCCCAGCCCGCGCCCGCCGCCTGCCCCGCCCTTCTCTCCGGTGCTGCCGACCCGGCCCCCCTCGCCCTACAGCTCCCTCCGCTGCCACCCGCCGCCCTGGGCCGCCCCAGCTCACGTGCCCCCTGCGCCCCAGGCGAGCTGGTGGGCCTTCGTGGAGCCCCCTCCCGTGAGTCCGGACATGCCCCCGGACCCCCTCCCCTTCCCCGGACCCCGGCCCTCGTTCAGGGACTCCCGCCGGCCAGGGGCGCCCCTAGGCTTCCCCGGGGCCTCCCCGCAGGCGTCGCGGAGGCGGGCCTGGTCTCCCCTGCCCTCACCCCAGCCCTCGGTGAGGAGCCTGCCGGGCCCGGGCTACCGGTCACCCCTGGGGCCCCGGTCCCCTCGGCTGTCCGTCCGCGCCGGCCCCTTCCAGCCACCCTTTCCGCCCCCGCTCCGCCGACCCCGCTCGCTGCGGGAGCCCCCGGCCCTCGGCCGGGCCTCGGGGAGCCTGGGTCCACCCTGCTCGCCGCTGGGCTCGCCCCGGCCGCCCTCGCCGCCCCCTCTGCTCGGCCACAGCCCGCAGCGCCGCTCGCTCAACCTGCCGTCGCGCTTCCCGCACACTTGGCGGCGCCTCAGCGAGCCACCAACACGGGCGGTGAAGCCGCGGGTGCGTCCGCCCTTCCGCCTGCCGCCTGGTGCGGGGTCCTGGCGGGTGGCTGCTCCATCCCTGGAGCCCCGGGAGAGCCCGAGAGAACCTGAGGACTCCGAAACGCCTTGGACGGTGCCCCAGGTGGCCCGCAGCTGGGACGTGGATGTGCCTGCCACCCAGCGCCCACCCTCCCCCTGGCCGGGAGGCACGGGCAGCCTCCGAGGCTTTTCCAGGGCACACCCTGTGCACGAAAACCCCTTCCTCCAGCACGTGGGCCCCGTCCCACCTCCACAGCCTGAGGACCCAGCTATAGGCTCCACCAGTGTCATCTTGGGCAGACACCATGACCCCGGACCTGGACAGCTCACCAAATCAGCTGCCCCGAGCCCTGAGAAGCCTGAAGAAGAGGCCACCGCCGGGGACCTTCAGCCACTAGCAGAGCCAGAGCCTCCTATCCCGACACCCCCCAAGGATGTCCTTCCAGAAAAGAAGACATTAAGGCCCAGCCTCTCATACCCACTGGCTGCGTGTAACCAGACAAGAGCCACATGGCCACCATGGCACCGCTGGGGGACACTGCCCAGAGCCCCAGCCCCCTTGGCACCCACAGGTGCCCCCGGTCCCCTGCCCAAGGGGGGCCAGCGGCACCAGGCAGGCCCTGGGCGTTTTGCTGTGGTCATGCCTCAGGTGCAAAAGCTGAGCTCCTTCCAGCGAGTTGGGCCTGCCACCTTGCAGCCCCCTGACCACCCTACTAAGGACTGTGAGCCCAGCCCTGAGCCACGAGCCTGGAGTCTGCGCTGGTACCGCCTCTGGCTGCCGGTGGATGCCCACCGACACTGGCCACGAGTACACACCTGCCCCAAGTCCTGCCGCCTGGGCTCCAGAGCCACCTGCCTGTCCCTCGGGGGCCTCTGGGAAGAGGTTGGTCCCCAAAGTTGGCAGAACAAGGTATGGGGGCACAGGTCAGAGACAGGGGATGGGGGTTTTGGCCTAGGAACCAGGACAGGAGAGACGGGCTGAGGAGCCCTGTGTAAACTTGGTGAGCTGCTGCCTGCTTGGGCCATAGTCTCCACATCTGTAAGTTGAGGAGTATGGCCTGGTCCTCTCAGAGCCTCCAGAAGGTTGAACAAGGGGATGCCCAGCACAGGCAGGCCAAGGACAGAGACGTAGGAAACCTTCTGGGGTGCTTTTGGGAAGAGATCTTTGTCAGTCCCAGCCTGGGCTCTGGACAGCCGTGCCCTGGTCCAGTCTGGATGGCAGGTCTAGCCCTCAACTGCCCCTCAGAGATTTTGGCCAAGGCAAGTGCAACACTGCAGAGCTTACCTGTCCATCCTGCCCACCCACATGTCCAGATCTGTGCTGTTTCTCCTGCCTCCACTGACCCTCTCCCAAACTGGGGTCTCCTCTCTCTTCTCAGGGCTCCAGCTGCCCTTTGCAGTCCCCTGGGCTGAAAGATTCTAGAGTAGGTGAGGGTGGGAGGCTCACAACCCAACCTTCCAGTCTCCTCATTGCCAAGTGAGGAAACTGAGGCCCAGAGGTCACACAGTGGATGGGGGACTGAGCCTGGAGTCTGTCTTGGCCCCTCATGGGGTGCAGGGCAGCAGCCCATCTGAGGGGTGCCTAGCCCATGCCTGGCTGCCATACCCATGGCGGAATGTGAGCCTGATGCTGGGGTGGTCACCGGAGCCTCCCCCGGGACACCCGGAGTGGGCGGGGCAAAGAGGGGTGGCCGGTGCTTCTCGGCCTCTGCAGACGGTGCCCGGCAGAGCGGGCAGCCAGCCGGGCCCCAGCAATGGCAACCGGGGCAGCCTGGCTGCTGGGGGGGCCCTGGCCCCGGCGGCGGGTTCCCCGAGCTGTGTGGGCTGCAGCATTGCGAGGACGGGACACGGGGCGCCCAGCAGTAAAGGGCAAAGATGCCTGGGCCCTCCTCACCCTGGAATACGTGAGTGGCTGAATTATTCAGGGTCCGTGGCCAGTGGAGAGCACATGGGCAGGGGGGTGGCCAAAGGCCAGGGCAGAAAGGGTGATACTCTCCATGCCCTACTTAGCAGCTCAGCAGCGGGCATGCAGGGCTCGCTCCTGGTGTCCTCTTTCCTCGCCTGCTCAGGGAGGGGTGCAGCTAGGGTGGGAAAGGCTGAGGGTGTGTGCTTACAGTCATGCGGATCCCATGCAGACCTGTGTGCCTTAGTTTGTTTGTGAGTGTGTGCACAGCCAAAAGAGGAAAGCAAGTGTGTGTGTGCGCCAAGGTCTGAGCAGATGTGGCATCCATGGCATGGCATCCAAATAATCCATCAGGATTATTTGTCCCCCCTCTGCATGTATGCATATATATGTGTGCACATAGATGAGCACAGCGGAGACCATGCAGCCCAAAGGTGGCATCAGAACTTCCATTCTCAAGACCCTCAGGGTGGGGAGGGCGCCATCTGTCTGCCCATGTGCACATGCCAAGTGGAGAGTGTGTACCCCAGCCGGGCCCCACAGGCCTGCATGCGTATCCACAGGCCTCCTGCAAGACCACCTGTGGGAACTGTACAAGCTACAAATGCCATCGTGTGTGGGACCATACGCAGGTGTTTACACATTTGCCCCAAGACAGGCGTTGGGGTATGGTGCTGAATCACTCTCCATCTCTGTCTTCATGGAGGCCCCACATGCCAGGACATGAGTGTCCATCAAGTAGTCACACTAGCCAGCACATGGGGTCTGCTGGTGCAGGGAGAGCTGACACTGGCAGGGAGCCGGTGAGTGCACGCATGCATATGCGTGTGCCTGTGCTTGCTCCCCGGGGCGGGACACTTGGGAGCTCCCGAGAGCACTCTCCCCAGGGGTACCCAGGCACTGAGGGCAGGCTCGTGTCTCCGTGTGGGAGGGTCTTGTGCAGCTTCCGTGGACTACGGTGTTCTGTAGCAAGGAGGCCTACAGGACCCACCCAGCCTGGCCTTGGGGTTCCCTCTCCACCAGTGGGGGCAGGTCCCGGTGTGTCCAAGCCAAGGGCTTCTGCGGGGCACCTTCCAGCCTGCAGACACGGCCTGTCTCTTTCACAGATGCACTCCATCCGCAACCTGCCGTCCGCGCGGCTCCGCGAGCAGTGCCAGGAGGATGGTGTGGAGGACATGACGCGGCTGGAGTGAGTGGGCAGGGCAGTGGGGTCAGCAAGGGTCACCACAGGGTGCCCACTCTCCCAACCGGACACATCCTACCAGGAGCCCCTCACCTCCCAGAAACGCAGAGCCTCACTTTCCCCATTTGTAAAATAGGTGTCATAAAGTGTCACAAAGACCAAATATGTGCCCTGTAAGTCACATGGACCTGGATTCAAATCCCAGCCCCACCACTTACCAGCTGGGGAACCTTGGGCAAATCACTTCACCTCTCTGTGCCTCAGTTTCTCATCCACAAGGTGGGGGTGGGGTGGCTGTTGTGATGGCTCTGGCACATTGGAGGTACCCAAAATGTGTTGGCTGTGGTGGTCAGCAGCATTATTCAGTCACGGTGACTCAGCCCACGAGTCTGCTACCCTCAAGCCGCCAGTGAAGTAGGCACAATGATTATCACCCTCACTGGACAGATGAAGAAACTGAGGCACAGAGAGGTGAAGTAACTTGCCTGAGGACTCACAGCTGGTTGGTGTCAGAGATGAGACTTGAACTCAGGCCTGTCTGACCAAGGCATTGCACTGAGTAGGGAGGGGGCCCATGCCAGCTCTAGGGGCGCTGACAACCCTCTCCATGCCCTTTCAGAGACCTCCAGGAGACCACTGTGCTGTCCAATCTCAAGACCAGATTTGAACGGAACCTCATCTATGTAAGGCCTGGGGCTGGTCCTGCCCTGGGCCCAGGTCAGAAAGGCAGCTGCCTCCTGGGGCTGGGTGGGAAGCACAGATTTTTCCTGCTGGGCCCCAGACCTTGGCCTCTGATTTGAACTCTGGGATTTTTCTGTCATTTCAACATAGAATGCTAGAGCCTGGAACTCTAAAATCTGAAGTCCTAAAATACAGTCTTAGAATGGTAGATGCCAAAGGCAGAGACCAAGAGATAGGGAATCCAGAAACGTGTGACCACCCCCTACAGGGGACCCAACAGATAAAGCTTCCAGAGTCCTAGGATCTGTAGGCCTGGATCCTGGAGTGGGGGCAGCCAGAGGGGTGGAAGAGAGAAAGACAAAACAGAGGCCAGAGGCCCAGAGCCACGGTGTGGAAGGCTGGGACACCTGGACCAGCTCTAGCCGTCTCAAGATCCCCTGGGCTCCCCGGCTCCCTCCCCTCCCCAGGCAGTGGAGGTTTGACCTCAACAGGAGGCAGAAGGTCCTGGAGCCTGGGCCTGAACGAGTAAATGAAGCAGGCAGGAGCCCTCATGACCACCTTTGTAGGACTTGGCTGTGGGGCTTTGCTTGCTCCAGACTGCTCCAAGCCTCAACCTGCAGTGCCTGAGATCCACTATCAGAGCACATGACCCGTCATGCTGTTAGGGGGCTCTGAGGCCAGGCAGCCAGACATCTGTCCTGATGGAAACAGGCATCCAGGCTCTCAGAGCAGGGGAGAGAGGGACAGAGGGACACAGAGGAGGCATGGCACTGAGGCCACTGTCTGCTCAGCAGACGTACATCGGCAGCATCCTGGTGTCAGTGAACCCATACCAGATGTTTGGAATCTACGGGCCGCAGCAGGTGCAGCAGTACAGCGGGCGGGCCCTGGGAGAGAATCCCCCGTGAGTGTCTCGGGGGCGGGGGTGGGGTGCTACCCTGGTGTCCCTGTGGCTCAGACCAGGATGGGTGTGGGAGCACTTCCCTGAGGGGGTGAGAGGTGGATGGATTGGCTGCTCGGTTGGACACAGATGCCCCCTGCCCCCTGCTCTTTGGGAGCCCAGGGGCAGGAGCCGGCTCCAGTGACGCCTAGTGGCCTGTCTCCCCAGGCATCTCTTTGCGATTGCAAACCTCGCCTTCGCCAAAATGCTTGATGCCAAACAGAACCAGTGCATAATCATCAGGTGAGCCAGGCTGCCTTTACGCGGGGGATGAATGGGGGACCTTGGGCAACAGGTCTGCATCTAGCCTGACCTGCCGTTGGGCCTCGGAAGATCTCTCAGCATCTGGGGCTGGCCTGCCGCCCACATCCTCTTGCTTCGCGGTGGGGTTGGGACGCCCCAGAAGAGGCAGTGAAAGGTTGAAACTCACTCTGCCCCTTTGCCTGGTCAGTGGAGAGAGTGGCTCTGGCAAAACTGAGGCCACAAAGCTGATTCTGCGCTACCTGGCCGCTATGAACCAGAAGCGGGACGTCATGCAGCAGGTGAGCGTGTCTGTCCATTGCTTAGTCTGTCTGTCTACCCTGGATCCTCAGCCGAGCGTCCCTTGATGAGCACACCCTATGTGCCCCCCAAGGCTCCTTTGCCCCACTCGGAGGCTGAGGAGGCTGAGTTCCAGAGGGGGCCTTGTCCAGGGCTGCTCTTTCTGCTACCCCTCCCAGGGAGGCTCATGGGGAGGAGCGTTCCTGCCTGCCTGTGTTTCTGTGGCAGCTCTGGGTTCCAGCCTTCCTAGGCTGGATCAGAATAGAGGCCACAGAGGCAAAAGGAGTCATCCCATCTCTCCCACCTGGCTGTTCCTATTCCTGGGGATGGCCCCAGGCCCACCATATTCTCACACCCAGGAGCTGTGCAGCCCCTGGTGGTGAAGAGGCAGGACAGGCCTGAGCATGGGTGTGGAGTGGCGTGGGGGAGGCAGCAGAGGCCAGGGGTGGAGGTGTCAGTGGACGCCAAGCCGGGGCCTGTGCAGAATTGGAGGTTTACTGATGAGGCCAGTGCTCAGTCTTCTGAACCTGAGAATGTTAGGCCCTCATCTGTTCCCCTGATAAACATTTGCTGAGGACCCACTGTGTGCAGGCTCAGACTAGGCACGGGGGAAGAGGCGGAAGCAGCCCAGACAGGCACATATTTACACTTTATGGGTTTGCACTCTGGTGGTAGAGGCAGAAAGAAAAAAAAGTATATATATATATATACATATATGTATATATTCATACACACACATATATATATGTAAGCAAATTACATGTATGTGAAAGAGTGGTAAGTTGTGGAGGAGGGCAGGGAGTGTTGGGGCTTGTAATCGTACCATGGCCATCAGGGGAGGCCATGCTGAGAAGGTGAGGGAGTGGGATCTGAGGACAGCTGGGGGAAGAACAAAGAGGTAGAGGGAGGAGCACGTGCAAAGGCCCTGAGGTGAGAGCAGGCATGGGGTGCTCAGGGGATGGCACAGTGACAGTGTGGAGTCCAGGTGAGGGAGCATGGGGATTCAGGCCAGAGAGGTGGCAGTGGGAGTGGTGAGCACAGCTGGAGCTGGGTGCAGGTCAAAGCCAGCAACTTACAGAAGGACCTGACTGGGGTATGAGAGAAGAGGACGGCCCAGGGGCCACCTAGGCATTCAGCCTCAGCCACAGACAGCAGGGAGGTAGCTGGGCTGTGAAAGGGCAGGTTTGTTGAGAAGAGGTGTCTGCTAGGTGTCCACTCAAGAGCTGGCAGGGAAGTGGCGGATGCACCACCAGTCTGGAGCTCAGGAGGCAGGGCTGGCCCGCCAGCTCAGACTTCCCCCGACCCTGAGCCCACAAAGGTTTGCATATCCCCATCAAGGGTGATCCAGCAGGGTGACCCTGAGGGCATCAGTAGGGCTGCTCAGCCCTCAGTGGGGAGTAAGTCAGCCCAGGCTTTATGGTCAGCAGGGGTCCAGCCTGGCCCAGCCCCTCTGATGCCTGCCTTGGCTGGCCAGCCATTCCCGTTCCAGCCTGAGCCTCCGGTGGCCAACCAGATCATCCCTTTGCTCCAGGCAGACTTTTCAAAACCTTTCAGGTGAGACTTCTGGAGGGACTGGTTAGGCAGACAGGGAAAGAAGTGTGCTTCGAGCACCTCCTTTGTGCCAAGCACAGCACTGGGTGTCTTCCATTATTGTCACACCAGAACCTCCCAGCAACCTTGGGAGGTTGGTACATTTGTGTCCATGTATAGATGGGGAAACTGAGGCCTGGGAAGGAAGATGACTTGCCCAGTGGAGGAGCTGGGATTTGCAACCCATGGCAGAGAGCTGTCAGGGAGGATGGGTGGAGCTGTGGATGTGGCTGGGTCTGCGAGTTTCTGTGCCAGGCACACAGGAGATGTGAGGACACGCCTGCCAGCTGCAATGCCCAGGGGCTCCTTTCCTAGCCATGGCTCTGCCTCTGCTCATGTAATCAGACAGTCCAGATCTAGGGTCAGTTTTAGGCATGGCTGGCTCTAGGGTCTTAAACAATGTTCCTTGTCTTGGCTCCACCCTCCCCCATGTATGGGCATCATCCTCGACCTGCCTCCCATTGTTCAGCAAGATGATGCCATGGTAACACACTCAACCTTCCCAGCATTTCAGAACAAGTCTCAGAACTCCCTCTCATTGGACAGGTTTTGGTCATGTGTCCTCACTGGAACCAGTGATGTACTGAGGGAATACTGTGCCCTGACTGGCTAAGGCCCGGGCCACAGGCTCCGCCCCTCTGATGTTCACCCTGGCTTCATGCCCCACCCTTTGCTGGACGCCAGGAACAGAGAAGCAGCTGACCCACCCTCCAGTGCCCTCACAGGGCTCCCAGACTAAGGGACAGTACAGGGAAAAGTCCAGGCAGACCTTGACCCACCGAGCAGTCACAGGCCAGCCCTGGTCTGTTTCTGGGCCTCAATCTGCTCCTTTATACAATGGGTACAGTATTTTCTGGACTAAATGGGACGGTGGGAATGAATAAATGGAGGGAACTGGCACTGCCTGCAAGATTGCAGGTGTTATTTCTGTGTTGACTGGGCCTCCCTTGCTAAGAATTTATCCTGAGAAAATTTGTCAGTGGAAGAAAATGCCACGTACACACCAGGAACATTCTCATCACAATGTTGTTTGTGATCCCACTCTCATGGACTCTAGAGTCCCTGGGCACGTCACCTTGCCTCTCTAAGTCTCAGTTTCCTAATCTGTAAAACAGGGGTGATGTTAGTACCTACCTCATAGGATTGTTAATAGTGTTATAATCAGGGCAATGTGTCCAGCGCATAGTAGGTGCTGAATACGTGGGAGCTGTAATCAGCTGTGATCATCCCAAGGGAGCTCTGTTCGTGAAATTCTATTCCCTTTTTCATTCATTTTGCACATATTTTTTTGAGGGCCTGCTATGCACTGTATCCTGTGTAGTTGTGGGGGACTCAGAGGTGCACCAACACCAGATTCCTGCCCATAGGGGTTGATGTTCTGTTGGGGAGACAGGTGATACACAAACAGACAAAGATGGCCAGGTGCAGTGGCTCACGCCTGTAATCTCAGCACTTTGGGAGGCCGAGGAGGGCAGATTTGGAGATCGTTCCTCTGCACTCCAGCCTGGGCGAGACTCTGTCTCTAGAAAGAAAAAGAAAGAGACAAGGAAATGAGAGAGTTTACCAGTAGTGCTGAGGGCTCTGGAAGGAGAGAGTCTGGTGGTGGGCCGTGCAAGCATATGAGAGCAGCGGCTTCCAAGCAGAGGGACTGACGTGCAAATGCCTGGAGGCAGGAGTGTGTCTGGTGTGCAGGGAACAGCAAGGAGGGCCAGCAAGCCCCAGGGAGGGGAAAGGAGGAGGGGATAAGGCCGCCTGGGCTGGGCCCAAGTGAGGTGGGAGCCATAGGGGGAAGGTGACCTAATGCAGGTTTTTGAAGGGCCCTCTGGTGGCTGCATTGAGAACACCGGAGGGAGCAAGGGCAGCACCAAGGAGGAGGTCAGGGAGCCCGGAGACTGGTGGCTGGTCGTGGCCATGGGGGCAGGGAGAAGAGAACACCCCCGGAGCCTTTTGGCAGGCAGAGCCAGCACACTCCCACACCCTGGGGGCCACACGCCAGTCCCCAGGCCCAGACACCTGGAGTCTCTAAGGCTCATGGGTTTGCACCTCAGGGGCTCAAAGGGGTCCAATCCCTCCACGGTCTGAGGCTCCTGGTCTCCTGGTGGGGAGAGGCAGTCAGTCCCGCTGGTGACCCACTTTTGTTCTTGTCCCTTTCTCCTCCTCCTCCTCTCTCCTGGGCGCTCCTGAAGATAAAGGTACTTGGCACGTGTGTGTGCGCGTGTGTTCAAGTGCACATGCATGTGTGCCTGGGAAAATGTGTGTGTGCATGTGTGTGCACGCTCCTGTAGCTGGAAGGACGGGCAGGAAGAGGCATCCAAAGGCTGCAGCTGGGGGCTTGTGGTCAGGGCCTGTCGTGTGTGGGACCCAGGGGCTGCGGGGGGCTGGAGGGCTGGGAGAGGGAAGCACAGGGCTTGCCACGTGGCAGTTGGGCAACATGGGGTGCAGGTTATTGGGGGGTGCAGGGGAGACCCCAGGATTCTACAGGGAGCCCACCTCCAGTTGCCCCTCACAAAGGGGGGTCCTTGAGGAGGCCTGAGTCTGGGTGCCCCCAGCTGTGTCCCCACCCAGGCCCCCAGAACACGACCTCCTTCTGTGGCGCAGATCCTGGAGGCAACACCCCTCTTGGAGTCGTTTGGTAATGCCAAAACCGTCAGGAACGACAACTCCAGCCGCTTCGGGAAGTTTGTGGAGATCTTTCTGGAAGGGTGAGTGGGACAGTGGCTGGGACTCCCGAAGGCCTCACAGCACCTTCCATGTCCCGCTGCAGCCCCTCAGGGCCAGCGTGCCCACCCTGCGAGCTGATTGTGTCTCCCACCCAGGGGCGTGATCTCTGGTGCCATAACCTCCCAGTACCTGCTTGAGAAGTCCAGGATTGTGTTTCAGGTGGGCCAGCCCTGCCTGGGCCCCGGGGGTGGGGGCAGTACAGATACTCAGAGCCTGGCGCCTGGCGGGTGGATAGATGTTGAATTAATGAACAGATACGTGCGTACATGTAAATGTGTACATGTCAGCCCGAGACCTGGTCCCCTCCCCCTCCCCATAGCCACAGTGGCTACTCCAGTCCCAGAGCACAGCAGGTGTGCTCCTGCCTCAGGGCCTTTGCACCTACTGTTCCTTCTCTCAGGAGCACTTATCCCCCAGATGCCTCTGGCCAAACCCCTTGCCTCCTCCAAGTCTTCCCTATGGTGTCACCTGCTCGGGGAAGCTGCCCCATTTAACACTGCAGCCCCTGTCCACCCCAGCAGAACTCGCACCCTTCCGTGGCTTTATTTCTCTCCAGAGTACTTTTCGCCATCTGATATGTGAGACCAGGGGCTTCTGTCTGCCTTGTTCCCAGCGGTGTCCTAAGGGCCCAGGATAGGGGCTGGTACTCGGGAAGTGCTCAGCCATCTGGAGGCCCCGTGTGTGCACATCTGGGCTACAGATACATGTATGTAGGCATGTGTGGCCAGTGCACACAAGAGAGGACAGGCTGCCTTTCTCTTATTTCTCCAAACAAAATGAGACCCCACCAGAGCCCTCTCAACCCCCAGTCACACCAGGCTCCTGCTCTTACCCACAGCTGGCACCAGGCTGGGAGCCTTGCCCCGCCCAGAGGTGGCCAGTCTCATCTGAGGGCCCTCGTGTATGTTTGTACTTGTGGGCACGCCTGGGCCTGTACATGTGTCTCGGGGTCACCTAGGTGGGTAGCTCCCTTCTCTGAACCCACCCCCCTACTCTGCAGGCCAAAAACGAGAGGAATTACCACATCTTCTACGAGCTACTGGCCGGGCTGCCTGCCCAGCTGCGGCAGGCCTTCAGCCTGCAGGAGGCGGAGACATACTACTACCTGAACCAGGTGAGCGCCAGGGCCCCCAGGCCTGGTCTTCCTACACTATCACCCCCGTGGGGCCTCGGGACCTGAGTTGGGGGATCCTAATGGCTAGCAAAGGTGATGGAGGTTTAGGGAGGGTGAATTTGGATTTAAGGTGTCTCATTGCAGTGAGGGGGACAAGAGTCTTCAGGGTCCAAAGCAGGGGTAGGGGAGACCTACCTGGCTATGTGTTTCTCTGAAGTCTGGAACAGAACCAACCATCCTAGAGCTACCGCTTCCCCTCTTTGTGCCTCAGCGTCCTCATCTGTAAAAGGAGGACAACACAGTACCACCATACGTGGATATAGTGAGGCTTGGATGAGGAAATGTACATAAAGAACATAGCACAGGGCCTGGCATGTAGTACATGCTCAATAAAATTGGTTACTGTTTTCATTATTGTTATCATTGGGCTGCCAGAAGGGTTAACAGGCAACAACCCTGCCACGCGTTACCCATGGAGTAACCATGAGCCTGCCCTCAGCCCCGCTCAGAGCCTCTGGGCCCATGAGAGCCGAATGAGAGCTGGAGTGACCTGCTCAGGCCACTCCACCAGTAGGGCAGAGCAGGAACCTGGAGGGCTCCCAGCCCCCACCCAGGGTCCCTGAGCCCCAGCCCCTGCCCTCACCCAGGGTGGGAACTGTGAGATCGCAGGGAAGAGTGACGCAGACGACTTCCGCCGGCTCCTGGCTGCCATGGAGGTGCTGGGCTTCAGCAGCGAGGACCAGGACAGCATCTTCCGCATCCTGGCCTCCATCCTGCACCTGGGCAACGTCTACTTTGAGAAGTATGAGGTGAGGGAACGCCACAGACTCCCATGGGACCCCCAGGACCCTCAAGACAGGTCATCTTTTCAGAGGCTTATGAGCCTTCTGCATTTCCCCTCCAGGCTACAGTATGCACATTATCATTCGTTCTTTCTTTCTTCTTTCCTTTAGGTTGTTTATCTTTTTCTTATTAATATATGGGAACGCCTTGATTTTTTTAATTAAAAAAATTTTTTTAGAGATAGGGTCTCACTCTGTCACCCAGGCTGGAGTGCAGTGGTACAATCATAGCTCACTGCAGCCTCGAATTCCTGAGCTCCAGCAATCCTCCTACCTGAGCCTTCGGAGTAGCCACCATGCCTGGCTAATTTTTTCTATATATTTTTTAGTTGTCCAGCTAATTTTCTTTCTATTTTTAGTAGTAGAGACAGGGTCTTGCTCTTGCTCAGGCTGGTCTTGAACCCCTGAGCTCAAATGATCCACCCGCCTCGGCCTCCCAGAGTGCTAGGATTACAGGCATGAGCCACTGTGCCCAGCCCCTGAGATGGGGTCTTGATATGTCACCCATGCTGGTCTCAAACTCCTGGGCTCAAGCGATCCTCCTACCTCACCTTCCCAAAGTGCTGGGATTATAGGTGTGAGCCATGGCCCAGCTGGGAGCTCTTTATATATGTTAAGGATATCAGCCCTTTGCTTCTGATATGAATTGCAAGTATATTTTCCAGTTTGACATTTATGTTTGACTTTGTTTGCAAGTTTTTGGGCTTTTTTTTTTTTTTTTGCCATGAGATTGTTTTTAAATTATTTTAGGCGAGTTCACTTATTAATCTATTCTTGTATAAATTTTTAACTTTTTGTCATTTTTAGAGAAATCTCTCTAAAATGATAACAGCCTTCTTCCGTAGTTTTTTTCATGATCTTTTATGTTTTTTGTGGATCATTTTTAAACATTTAAATCTTTGAAGCTGGGTGCGGTGGCTCACACCTGTAATCCCAGTGACTTGGGAGACTGCGGCAGGAGTATCACTTAAGGCCAGGAGTTCAAGACTCACTTAAGGCCAGGAGTTCAAGACCAGCCTGAGCAACACAGCAAGACCCTGTGTGTAAAAAAATGGGAAAAAAATTAGCCAGGTGTGATGGTGCACACCTGTAGACCCAGTTACTTGAACAGCTGAGGTGGGAGGATCACTTGAGCCCAGGAGTTGGAGGCTGCAGTGAGCTATGATTATGGTACTACATTCCAGCCTGGGCCACAGAGCAAGACCTTGTCCCTAAAAAATAAATAAATAAATAAATTTTTAAAATAAAAAAATTTTTAAATCAATCTTTGATTCATCAGGAATTTATCCTGGTAAGGTATGAGGTAGGAATCCAATTTTTTTTCCAGATAGTTACTCAATTATCCTAATCCCTGAATTTTAAACATACCTCTTGAAGCATTATTCCTTTCTCTCTGGGATCATCAACAAGTGATATAAACAAGCTTAAATAAATAATTTAAAGCAAAAAAGTAAAATTAAAAAATACCTCCTTATCATGTACTAAATTCCTATATTCATTTATGTCTAATTGCAGACTTTCCGTTGTGCTTTGTTAATCTATTTATGTACTGTGTCTATGACCAACACTGTTTTAATTACTGTAACTTTAGAATATGTTTTTATTCTCTCATAAGGCCTCCTTCACTATTCTTCTTTTCCAGAATTTTCCTGGCTATTCTTGCTTCTTTTTGTTTTTTATATGAACTATAAACTCAGCTTATCTAGTTTAGAGCACACTCTGTTGGTATTTTGCATAGACGGACGCGCAGGAGGTGGCCTCAGTGGTGAGTGCGCGGGAGATCCAGGCTGTGGCGGAGCTGCTACAGATCTCCCCCGAGGGCCTGCAGAAGGCCATCACCTTCAAAGTGACCGTGAGTCTACTGGCACCCGCAGTCTAACCAAGCTTCCGGCCAGGGCCTGGAAAGAGCTGCCTGTGCCCTGTCCTTTGCGGGCTGCCTCTCCCTCCCTCTCCTCTCTGTCCCTGTCCACTGTCTGGGTCAGGCTCAGAGGCGGATAACCTCAGACCTCAAAGACTTCTAATCTCCAGGCCTCTGCAGAGGCTATTCCCTCTGCCTGGAATGCTCTTGCTCTTTCCACACCTACTCATCCTTCAAGACCCAGTGCAGGCATCCTCTCCTCCAAGAAGCTTTCTTTCCCTGGTCCTGGCTCCGTCAGTGCCTCCTCTGGGCTTTCACAGCCCTAGGCCCATCCCTGCTTCCCAGGGCTGATCTCATTGTATTGCTGTGTCTGCGTATGACTCGGTCTCCCTGTTACACCAGCAGCCCCCACTGCCACCGGCATCACCAGGCCGGGGGTAGGAGGGTGCCCTGCCCAGACTCTGGCCAGCAGTGTGCCTGAGACCAGTCACACCATCTTTCCAGCCTCCCTTCCCTGTGCCCCCAGACCCCCAGTTCTCTGGGGGCTTTCTGGAGGCAGTGGCCAGCCTGCTGTCACTCAAAGGCCACGTCCCTCCCCAGGAGACAATGCGAGAGAAGATCTTCACACCCTTGACCGTGGAGAGCGCCGTGGATGCCAGGTGAGGCCGCGCCTCTCCCTGCCTGAACCACCAGGTCTCCACACCCCTGCCATTGTGTCCCACCCACCCTTGCACCACCTCTGCTCCAGGGACGCCATCGCCAAGGTCTTGTATGCACTGCTATTCGGCTGGCTTATTGCCAGGGTCAACGCACTAGTGTCCCCACGGCAGGACACGCTGTCCATCGCCATCCTGGACATCTATGGCTTCGAGGTGGGGCTGCATGGGGGGTCAGGGGGTGGGGGAATGTAAAGCGGGGCCTCACCTCCCTCAGGGTTGCAGGCTGCCCTTCTGTCTGTCTGTCTGTCTGCCTACAGCATTGCCACCCTCCCTTCAGGGGTCGCTCCCTTGTCATCATGTCCCTTGTCTCCTTCCGTCTTCTTCACTCACCCACAAGGACCCCTGAGGCCTTCAAGGGCCAGGCCCAGTCCTGGGCAATACTAGGCATCCCGAAAGGACCAGACCAGGGCCTTGCCCTTGGGGAGATTGCAGGTGGGGCTGGGGCTGGCGCTGGGTGCAGACTCTGACACACAAGCCTGTGTGACCGGAGCCATTAGAGAAGCAGCCTAGCCCTGGGGAAGCCCCACAGAGGGGACCCTTAACTCAACTGGGCAGGGATCAGGGAAGTCTTCCTGGAGCGGGAGGAGACATTCCTGGGAACCAGTAAAGCTTTTCTAGGGGGAAGGAACAGCATATGCAAAGGCTGGGAGGTATGGCAGGTTATGACGTCTGGGGAGGTGACTTCATGTGTGGGGGTGACTTCTGTGTGAGTACACAGTGAAATGCTGAGAGACGGCAAGAGCATCACAAAAGCAATGGCGAGCACTCACATGGCGCCTGTTGTATGCCAGGTGCAGTTCTAAGCACTTTATGTTTATTAATTCACTTTATCCTTATAACAACCCTGTGAGGCAGGTACTGTCAGCATCCCCATTGTATAGATGAGGACACCGAGGCACAGAGCAGTTGTTCAAGGTCACATAGCTAGAAAGTGGCAGAGCTAGGATTTGAACCCAGGCAAAAGGCCACAGAGACTGGGCCCTTGGCCACTGCCTGTGCTGTCAGGACCAAAACTGTCAGGCTCTGTCCTGTGTGCAGGAGGGTTCTGAGCAGTGGGTCTATGGTTGGGCTTCAGCTTTTTGAAGCTGCAGCCATGGAAGGCAGGGCCCAAGGTGGGGACAGATGGGCTGCTGGAACGACCAGGCCCAGCCTCACCGTCCCCCTGGCAGGATCTGAGCTTCAACAGCTTTGAGCAGCTGTGTATTAACTACGCAAACGAGAACCTTCAATACCTTTTCAACAAGATCGTCTTCCAGGAGGAGCAGGTGTGCAGGCCCCATTAACACTCCCATCTGACTTCACTGGCCAGGGGCTACCTTGGAGACCAAGAACAGTGTGCCGGTCCTTTAAGGGCGATGCCAAGGCTGTCAGTGGAGGGAAAGGCATTATAAGTAGAGGGCCAGCATACACACAAGGACTGTGTTCTGGAGGGAAAGGGGCCAGGGTGCTGAGCCCAGAGAGGAGTCCTCTTGCGGGGGAGGTCCTTCTTGCCCTCTGCTAGACTGTCCCAGGCAGAGGGAGCAGCAGGGCCATGAAATGGCTTATGTTGCCCTGTTAGGAGGTGAGCTCCCTGCTCTAGGAGGTATGCAAGCAGAGGTACCCCTGGCCAGGCTCCTTCAGATGGATTCAGCCTGGGAGGTAGGGTGGGAGGGCCCTGGGTGGAGTGGGAGGCTGAGCCCCTGCTGCCCACTGCCTGCAGGAGGAGTACATCCGTGAGCAGATTGACTGGCGGGAGATCACCTTTGCAGACAACCAGCCCTGCATCAACCTCATCTCACTGAAGCCCTACGGCATCCTGCGCATCCTCGATGACCAGTGCTGCTTTCCCCAGGTGAGCCACGGGCACTCTGTGAGCCTAGTCAGGTCACTGAGATCTCTGAGCCTTGTGTCCTCATCCTACCCTGAGTCCTTCATTCCTCTCTGCTCTGGCCTTGGGGGCGGGGGAGGCGGTGGTGAGTGGTTGGGACACCTAATCTACCATTCACAACCTGGGGTGATCGAGCTGGATAGGGTGCTGTGGGTGTGCAGGGGAGGGGCTACACCAGCCTGGGAAGTCATAGGAGGCTTCCTGGAGAAGATAACCTTGGGGTTGGGCCTCAAATCCTGATTGCAAAACTCAAGGAGGGATGGCAGTGGGACTAGAGAGTGCTAAGGCAGCTGGGAGCGGAATCAGCCACACCTGTTTGCAGGGGTCCACTTAGGCCTCCAGTTCCTGGCTGAGGCACTCTCCCCCGACCCAGGGCAATGGGCAGCCATAGGAAGCTACAAGTTGTTCCTCTCCAGTGCCCACTGAAGAGCAGTCAGGGCTGGAGAATTTCCCACCAGGCCAGGAACGGGGTGTCCAGGCCGCTACCCACCTACTGACTCTTGCCTGCCTCCAGGCCACAGACCACACATTCCTGCAGAAGTGCCACTACCACCATGGCGCCAACCCACTGTACTCCAAACCCAAGATGCCACTGCCCGAGTTCACTATCAAGCACTATGCAGGCAAGGTCACCTACCAGGTGAGCCCTGAGACAACTGGCATGGCTGCTGGTGCCGCAGTTCCCCCAGCTCTTGGAGACATAGGAGCACAACAAGGGCCCAGACATTCACATTTGGTTCCAATTCTGGCTCTGCTGCTCCCCAGCTGCGTGATCTTGGGCAAATCGCCTAACCTCTCTGAGCCTCAGTTTTCTCATCTGGAAAATGGGGATAACAATAATGCCCATCTCATTGCGTGGGTGTGAGAAGCATAGGGTGAGCTTGAGAAACAGTAGCTATCATCAATAGTGGTGTCACTGTGGTCACCCTTATCACTATTATCTAAGACACATTCCTGCCCTGGAGGTGTCTCAGGCTAGGATTCCAAGCCTCTGTCCCTATCTGGGCCTTATTTTTCTCAATGTCCTCCACTGAGGGCAGGACCAAGACCCAGACTGGTCACATGAAGCCTTGGCTAATGTCCTCCTCCCCCAGCAGGAGGGGCTCGAGGAGAAGGGGTTAAAGCAGCCGGGAGGGTCTAGTCCCTCCTGGGACAGACAGAGGCCTGGAGGGTCAGGGCCAGGATTACCGGGGGAACGTGAGCCTTTGACCCCGCAGAGGTAGGAACGGAGGAGGAGGAGCTGATGTATGCTGGGATGTGCTCTCCCTCACCCTGCCCCGCGGGCCGCGCGGGATGGGGGCGGGCAGGGTCCAGCCTGAGCCGACCGCTGTTCCCCCTTTTCAGGTGCACAAGTTCCTGGACAAGAACCACGATCAAGTGCGCCAGGACGTGCTGGACCTGTTTGTGCGCAGCCGGACGCGGGTGAGCGAGCGTCGCGTCGCCCCCGCTCTGGCCCCGCCCCCAGGCTTGGCCCCGCCCCGAGCGCCGGCCGCCCTGGCCTTAGGGTTGCCCAGTTCTGGCTCCCCCTAGCCGTGGCCAGCCACGGTCCCGGTCCCGGGCTGCCCTCTGACTACCCGCAGCCCGGCGGCCAGACCCTGGCCCTGCTCCCACCCCTAACCCTGTGGCCACCCCGCCTTGGCCTTGCCGGGTACCTGTCCCATTGCCAGACAGCTCGCCCAGCACCGCCCTGATGTCCTCCCGCCGCTGCCCGCCCGTTTCTGTCTATTTGCCCAGTGCCCTCCCTGGCGGGCGCTGCCGTGAGGCCCTGAGCAGAGCTTGGGGGACCCAATCTGAGTTCCCTGAAGGCTTGGGGGAGGCCCTGCATCCCAGCCCCACTACCGGCCAGCAGATGGCCCTACAACAGAGCACAGGCAGGGTTGCAACACCTCCCCTATCTGGCCCTCTGCTTCTTCCTCTGAACTGGGCACCCTCCTCCTGAGGTCACTGCTGGAGTTCATAACCATGTGTATAACAGGCCACCTTGGGGCCAAGCACGTGACACGGTCAGTGACTGTGTGTTTCCCATACCGAAGGGAACAAAAGCCCAATTATAGCGTGGGTCCCTTGGAAGGCACTAAGCCCCGTGTTTTGAGAAGCGTGCAAGCCGGGACAGAGGCCTTGCAGAGAGTGGGGGTGGGCATAGGTGGGGGGGTGGTTCCAATTAGTTTTCAGATCCCTCCAGTCCAGATACCTGACTCTCTTTGTTCTCTCTTTTTCCCTCCTCGTTTCTATCTCTCGACCTTGACCTCTCTGTCTGTGTCTCGCCTACCTGTCATCCCATCTCTCATTGTCTTGACCCTGACCTGCCTGCTGCAAACCTCTGCCAAGGTGGTGGCACACCTCTTCTCCAGCCACGCCCCACAGGCTGCCCCTCAGCGCCTGGGCAAGAGCAGCTCCGTTACCCGGCTCTACAAGGCACACACAGTGGCTGCCAAGTTCCAGCAGTCGCTCCTGGATCTGGTGGAAAAGATGGAGAGGTGGGGGGGACAGATCACCCAACCTCACCTTTAACCCACCCCATGACCCTCAGTGGGTGAGCACCCTCGTTTTCTGAGGCCTCACACTGCCCTCCTCCTGCCACTGCCAGGTGTAACCCCTTGTTCGTGCGTTGCCTGAAGCCCAACCACAAGAAGGTAAACAAGAGCTAAAGCCTCTGGGAGAGCCAAATATTCCTCCCTGTACCGTGTGACCTTGGGCAAGTGGCTTGGCCTCTCTGGACCTCCATTTTCCCAGCCTACCATAGGGATTATTCACCACCGATAGCTCCCTTTCCACATGAGTGGGCCAATATGCAGACTGCCTCTCTGGGCATCCCTACAGGAGCCAGGTCTCTTTGAGCCAGATGTAGTGATGGCGCAGTTACGCTATTCAGGGGTGCTGGAGACTGTGCGGATCCGCAAGGAGGGTTTTCCGGTGCGGCTGCCCTTCCAGGTGTTCATCGACAGGTATCTTGGTCAGGGTAGTTCCTGAGCTCCACATACCCCTATGCAACCCCCCATGGCCCCAGGAATACATAACCCAGGCAGTACAGGGCTTGTCATGCACAGTTGCTCAGGTTGTACACTACACAAGACCACAACATGTTAGCTGTTATGAGGTAGATATATTTATTAATTTACCTTTTATCATTGTTTTGTTATATCTGGGTTGATCAAAAAGAGTGATTTAGCCGGGCGCGGTGGCTCACGCCTGTAATCCTAGCACTCTGGGAGGCTGAGGCGGGCGGATCGTTCTGAGCTCAGGAGTTCGAGACCAGCCTGAGCAAGAGCGAGACCCCGTCTCTACCAAAAATAGAAAGAAATTAATTGGACAGCTAAAAATATATATAGAAAAAAAAAATTAGCCGGGCATGGTGGCGCGTGCCTGTAGTCCCAGCTCCTCGGGAGGCTGAGGCAGGAGGATTGCTCGAGCCCGCAAGTTTGAGGTTGCTATGAGCTAGGCTGACGCCATGGCACTCACCCCAGGCAAGAGAGTGAGACTCTGTCTCAAAAAAAAAAAAAAAAAAAAAAAAAAAAAGGGTGATTTAAATAGTTATTATAACAAATTTCCAGCAGATGGCAGTAAAGTATCTTGTTCTAGTAAAATCATCTATGACAACAATTTTCTGACATCCAGAAGTAGAGTCTTGAGGATGGAATGCCTTTTTCTCTCTAAAAGTCACTATGAGTATAACCACCACTGGGAATGGGCCTCCTGGACACAGGGGCTGGGGGGTGGTAACCCCATGGACTAGTAGGCACCTGGGATAGGTCTTAAAGCCCCAGACTGAGTTTGGGCCCCCACAGGTACCGCTGTCTAGTGGCCCTCAAGCACAGCCTGCCAGCTAATGGGGACATGTGTGTGTCAGTGCTGAGTCGCCTGTGCACAGTCACGCCAAACATGTATCGCGTTGGGGTCAGCAAGGTGAGTCCCACCCACAGCCAGCCCTTGGAGATTCCAAGTTCGGGGGCTCTAGAACTGCAGCCTGTTGAGTCACAAATGTCCACGCTAAAGGCTATATCATCCCAGAAGGAATACAGGTGACTTTGGTTCATGGATTGCTAATCCCACCTCCAGACCATTGCTCAGGCGGTTCCCGCTTCCTAATTCACCACCACCCTTGGGCCACCTCTCCAAACCCAGCCCATCCCTCCAGCCCAGCTCCGGAGGCTGCCCTGTCTATTCTGTCACCATGGACTTCCAGAGAGGGAGAGACCCCTAGTCCAGCCTCATGGCTCTTACCTGCCTCTGTGCCTGCCTCCTGTCCTCAGCTGTTCCTTAAGGAGCACCTCCACCAGCTCCTGGAAAGCATGCGGGAGCACGTCCTGAATCTGGCAGCCCTCACGCTGCAGCGCTGCCTCCGAGGCTTCTTCATCCAGCGGCGTTTCCGCTCTCTGCGCCGCAAGATCATCTTGCTACAAAGCCGGGCCCGTGGCTACCTTGCCAGGTATGATCTAGAGAAGGCAGGACTCCCTGGAGATCCATGGTCAGGCTTCGAAGAGGCCATGCCGGACCTCAGGTCGCGAGCTTTTTGTCCCTGGAGGCATGCAAGCTGAGGGTGGGGGCCCCTGCAGGAAGGATGATCAGTTTCTCTGTGTCTCTGATTTTGGATGCCCTTCCCACCTACCCCCAGGCCCCTGTGACTAGTGGATGGGAATGCATCCGGCTGAGAGGGGCCCTACCCTGCATCTCAGGGACCTTGAGACTATAACCTCATGGGAAATGCATGGTCAGACAGGTATAATCCGGGCCCTGCCACTTAGTTCTGCACTCCCCAACCGGTACCGGTCCACGGCCTTTAGGAACTGGGCCACATGGCAGGAGGTGAGCAGTGAGTGAGCGAGCAAACAAAGCTTCATCTGTATTTACAGCCGCTCCCCATCACTCGCATCACCCCCAATCTGGTCTGTGGAAAAATTGTCTTCCCTGAAACTGGTCCCTGGTGCCAAAAAGGTTGGGGACCGCTGACTTAGTTGGCCATGTGACCTTGACCAAGTCGCTGCCCCTCTCTGAGCTCCAGTTTCCCTTTGTGCCAGAGGGCTGCAGAGTGAAGTGCGGGCACTGCCTCCAGGCCAGGCTGGCAGGGGCATCCCTGCCCCATAGCCACCCTGTCACCCTGTGGCCCCAATCCCTAACCCCCGTCTCCCCGCCCCAGGCAACGCTATCAGCAGATGAGGAGGAGTCTGGTAAAGTTCCGGTCCCTGGTGCACGCATACATGGGCCACCAACGCTACCTCAAGGTACAAGCCCTGCCCCATCCGGGCCCAGAGAGCAGCAGAGAAGGGAAGGAGGCACTTAGCACCCCAGAGGAGACTTTTGGCCTCAGATTCTGTTAGGCTCAAGTCCCCCCTCTGCCACTCACTGGCTTTGTAACATTGGAAACTCTCTAGCCTCAATTTCCCCATCTGCACCTTAGGATTTTGGAGAAAGTTAAGTGAGACGTTGCATGTGAAGGATTTGGCCCCGTGCTGGGTTCACAGTGGGGTCTTCAGGAATTGGGTACGATTAGAATTTGGCGACCTAAACATCACTGGCTATGGTTTCGTTCTTACCTTCACGCCAGTCTTGGCCCACTGTCACGTAAACTAGCCTCCAGAAAGACAAATGCAATTCCCAAAGCGTTGAAGAAATACGTGGCCTCTACTGAAGGTTTCGTGGAGCTACAGAGGAGGGTTTTCCATCACACAGTGCTCAGCCACTTGGCGGATACCCTCCTGTGCCTCTCTCGCTCCCCATAGTCTTTCTCCCTCCGCCCTTTGCCTCTTGCTTTCTCTCCGGTCCCCTCCCCGTTTCTCTGGCCACACCTCTGCCTCCCCTTCCCCATCTATGAAGTCACCTTCAGATGTCAGGAAAGTTGCCCTCTTGCTGCTCGTGTGGCTTCCCAGGCCCCGGGCCTGTTGTGGCCTCTGTCCGCCGTTCCCCACCTCGACCATCTGCTCTCCTGCAGCTGAGGGCAGAGCGGCGGCGCCAGGTGGAAGAGGCGTGGCTGCGGGAGCAGGAGGTGGGTGTGGGGGGTCCAGATGGCAGAAGGGCCAGGGAGGGAGGCCAGCAGGTGGGGCTGTGGCAGGCCTGTCCCTGCCCCGTGTGGTGTTCCTGCAGGAGCTGAGCAAGCGGGAGGTGGTGGCCGTGGGGCACCTGGAGGTACCGGCTGAGCTGGCTGGGCTCTTGCAAGCAGCGGCAGGTGGGTGAGCACCGGGCAGAGGGAGGGCACGGGGGGGCAAGGGAGAAGACACCACATGCCCTCCTCTCTCCACAGGCCTCAGGCTGAACCAGGCGCCCAGGGTGGCTCCTGCGCGGAGTCCCCAGCTCCAGGCCGAGCCCCGTGTAACGCTGCCCCTGGATATCAACAACTTCCCCATGGCCAGGTTTGTCCGGTGCCACTTCAAGGTAAGGGCTGGCACAGGCCCAAGACGCCCTGGCCAGTGGGCCCTGACCAGTTAGAACTGACACTGTGCTGCCTCCTGGCTGTGCCCCATGCTGTTGGGTGTGAGCTTCAGCTGCTGGATTGTGGGGGATCCGGACCGCTCCCGGGAGGCCAGGCAGCGGGGGAGGCCCTCAGTGGCCCGGGCAGGGCTGTTTCCCAGCCAGTCTGGAAACATCTCAGAAATTGAGCTTCTGGTGGAGCCATAGCATGTCAGCCTTGCTCTAATTCCCTGCCCTCCAGGAAAGGCCCAGATGGGGGGCTCATCTTGTCCCTACCACTGACTTGCTGAGGCTAGTGTGGCCCTTCACTGACCTCAGTTTCCCCATCCATGTAGTGGAGACAGGCCCACAGGCTCTGGAGCCCCCACCTGGCACAGGGCAGTGGATCTGGATGCACCCGTCAGTCCTGGCTCTGTGTCCTCATGTGCCTGCCCTGTGCCCCTAGGAACCTGCCTTTGGGATGCTGACAGTGCCCCTGAGGACACCCCTCATGCAGCTGCCAGCCGAGCAGCATGCAGAAGCTGTGAGCGTCTTTAAGCTGGTATGGGGTCTGTGTCAGCCCACCTTCCAATTCGTGGTCCCTGCCCACGAGGCCAGGCATGAGGCCCCAGTGCTGCCCTCCCCAAGCCTCCCCCAGGAGCCCCACGCCTCTTCCTTAGAGGAGATACTTCTATGTCAATGGGGGGAATCTGGCCTCCACTCTAGGGACAGGCGACCTTTTTCTCCCAGCCATCTCTCTGGCAAAAAGGCTGCCTTGGAGCCTCTCTGGAGTCTCCCAGGGACACCAAGAAGAGACCTAAGTCCTGTCTTTAGCAACTTCCCAGGCTGAGGGGGGTGGCAGAGCAGACTTGGCCAGTGGCCACTAGCACGGATGGAGGGAAGCAGCAAGGCTAGGGAGTCCAGTGAGGCCACTCATTCAGCCCTGAGCCAGATCAGAGAGGGCTTCCTGGAGGAGGGTGCATTTGAGCTGGAGGGAAATTTGCCAGGCAGGGAGGGTGGAGAGGGCACACAGAGAAGAGGAAATTGGGTGGTAGGACAGAGAGGAAGACAAGGGTGAGAGTGGTGAGCAAGGCCTTGATTGCAGACCCAGAGTTCGGATTTCATCCCAAGGGACCCAGGGAGCCTCGGCTTCCATGAGAAGGACGTGGTCATATCTAAATGTTAGAAAGAACCCTCTGGGACCTAGGTAGAGCAGGAGGTGAGGGGCGGGCTGGAGGCCAGGGGTGCAGGGAGGAGGCTGGGGCTATATGGGGAGCCATGGAAGGTTCATGAACAGGAGAGAAAGTCAGCATGTACTTTGGCCTTTTTTCCCAGAGTTGGGGTGAACTTCCTGGTCGTTTGGCATGGAATACGGCAGTTATGTTGTAACATGAGGGGCCTTTACACAGGCAGGGGGACACATGCGAGGGACGTGAGAGGGATGCGTGCTGGGTGGAACTGATAGGAGCAACCTTCCGGGAGGCCCAGGAGAGTCTGTTTGTGGCCCAGATCCTGCGTTTCATGGGCGATCCCCACCTGCGTGGTGCCCAGGAGACTGTCTTCGGGAACTACATTGTGCAGAAGGGGCTGGCAGTGCCCGAGCTGCGGGACGAGATCCTGGCACAGCTGGCCAACCAGGTGTGGAGCAATCCCAACGCCCGCAACGCCGAGCGCGGCTGGCTGCTGCTGGCCACCTGCCTCAGTGGCTTTGCGCCTTCCTCGCGCTTCAGCAAGTACCTCCTCAAGTGAGTGGGGCCAGGTAGGGGCCGGGGCAGGAGGGATGATGGTGGCCTTGGCAGTAGGGCCCAAGGCGGGAATCTTAAAGGTCAGGCCAGGAGTGAGGTCTCTGTGCTCAGAAGCTCAGGCCAGGAGGCCGCCAGCGCTGCTGTGTGTCTCCACTGGGCTCAGGGCAAGAAAGAAGGGCAGGCACACTGCTGAGGGTCGGAGTCGGGTCAGACTGGATGAAGGATTTCCAGAACTCAGAGGAGGTCAAGGCCAAGGTGTGGGGAATTTGGAAACGAGTATTGATCTCTCACTGCATGGGAGTATAATGGGGTGGTTAGGAACATGGATGCTGGATTCAGGCAGTCTGGGTTCAAATCCCAGCTGAGCCACATATGAACTGTGTGACCTTAAGCAAGTTACTTAACCCCTCTGGGCCTCAGTTTCCTCATCTGTAAAACGAGGATAATAATATCGACTTCGTAGGCTGTAGTGAGGTTGAAATACATAAGCACATGTGAAGTGCTTGGAACAGGCGGGCAGATGGTAAGTGCCATGTGGGCATAACTGTCACAGTGATGTCACCCTGCTGGGTAGGAAGGATGATTTACAAGGGAAAGAGCTCGGGCAGGCCCTGGGTGTGAATCCCAGCTGTGATTACCTGCTGTGTTACCTGCTGTGTGGCCTGGAGCAAGTCATTGCCCCTGTCAGAACTTATTTCTCCCCTGGAAATTGAGGATGGTAACAGGACCCACCTAACAGAGTGGCTGTGAGCCACAGAGCATACGGAGCCTCACTCAGACCAGCGTGCAGTAGGTGGGCATCACTGGCCAGTCTTGTGACCCCGCGGCCGCCATGGCATCCTGGCACTAGGTTCCCTCTCGCAGCTACAGTGGGGCTGCGCCTCTGCCCTCCTGGCCGGGCCTAGCAGTGGGGCGGGGAACAGGGTGGCGTGAGGAGGGCCTGTCCCCAGGAGGGCTCAGGCCTGTTGGGCCCGGATGCAGTTGAACTCTCACAGCCGTCTGTGCCGTAGATGAGAGCCTGGAGGAGAGGCTGTGACGGGGCAGATGACCACCCTGGGCTGTCAGGGAAGGAATGAGGCAGAGTCCTCCAGAGTCATGCTCCTGCCTGTGCCCAGCTGCAGACCCAACCCTGTCAATGACATTTTGCTCCAACAAGCTGGAACCTCTTTGGCCTGTCCTTGGACCTCTGTACTGGCCTAAGATACTTCTGGGCTAGCCTGGGACCCTTTCGGTTTAGCCGTGGAATTCTGGGCAAGCCTGAAATCTTTTCTAGGCTAGCCTCAGAACTCTGGGCTAGCCTGGGACCCCTTCGGTGTTGTTCCAGAGCTCTGGACCATAGCGTGGGACTGTTCTGAACTAGCCTGGGGCCTTTTCCACCTCCGCTTAGATCTCTGGACGAGGCTGGGCCTTTCGCAGACTAACCTCAGAATTCCTATACCACCCCCACCCCTCCCTAGCCTCAGATCCCTCTTGGTCCTAGCTCCAACTCCTACCTGTCAGGTTTGTGTCTGATTATGGACGGAATGGCTTCCAGGCTGTGTGTCAGCATCGCCTCATGCAGGCCATGGGCCGGGCCCAACAGCAGGGCGCGGGGGCTGCCCGTACCTTCCCCCCGACCCAGCTCGAGTGGACCGCGACCCGTGAGAAGGCCAGCATGGTGCTGGACGTGGGCTGCTTCAGTGGTAAGTGCCTTCCCCTGCCCCTTGTGCTGCCTTCCCTCCCACCCTTACGGAAGGGCAGCTGGAGTCTGCAGGGCCCGGTAAGCCCTGGGGTTGGCAGAAGCCACGGGAGGTTCTGGAGCTGGGGAAGGGCCTGCTTGGATGTACCTCTGCACAAAGTCAGCGTGTGGGGGCTGGACCTGGCCTGGAGCGAGGATGTTGATACACAGGCCCAGGACAAGAGTCGGGACACCTGAGCGGAGGAGGCAGGCAGGGAAGCACAGCCGGGCTGGACTGCAGATGCCCCAGACTGAGCCCAGCACCGCTGTGCCCCAGGTGACCAGTTCTCATGCCCAGTCCACTCCTGGAGCACGGGGGAAGAGTTGGCTGGAGACATTCTGAGGCACAGGTTGGCTCCTAGGATGCCCCACCCAGCACACTCTTGTGCACCTGGGGAGGAAGGGAGGGTGCAGGAGCCGAATCCCCTGAGGTCCCAGAGGGCCCACCCTGGTCATGCTTACATCCCAGGGTCTCCCCTAGGCAGTGCCTGATGACTCTGTCCCTCGTTTCCATCCCTCTGCGTGCTGTCACCAGGGGGCTGGCAGACAGCTGGCGGGGCTGGACGGTGGCCATGAAGAATGGGGTCCAGTGGGCAGAGCTGGCCGGCCATGACTACGTGCTGGACCTGGTGTCGGACTTGGAGCTGCTCAGGGACTTCCCTCGACAGAAGTCCTACTTCATTGTTGGCGCAGAGGGGCCTGTAGCCAGCAGGGGAGGCCCCAGAGTGTAGGTAGCTGCCTGGGGCCCCCTCACGTGGATAGCCTCTCCCAGGCAGAAGGTGCACCCATCCTCCAGCTGCTGGGAGAGGCTGAGTTCTGAACTTAAGCTTCAGGGTTCTTAAGGAGGTAGAGCTCACCAAAAGATCCTGCCTTTTAAAGGGAAAAAGTCCCCCAGTTCTAAGGTGCAGAGGAGAATTTGGGGAGTCCTGGGAGGGCTGTGGCTCTCTACGGGGGTCAGCTGCTCCTTGCTCCCATTCCTCACAGGGTGTTTGGGAACAGCTGGGACTCGGACGAAGACACACCCGCTAGGCCCCAGCCCCAGGGGCACATGCCCACAGTGCCTGACTCTGATGGGTACTGCAGCCACAATGAGGATGGCACAGATGGGGAGACTGAGGCCCGGAGAGGGACAGCAACCCACCAAGGTCAACCAGCAACGGCCACTGTCTCTGGTGGGGAGGGAGCCTTGGGGGGGCCGTTGGGGCGATCAGCAGAAGAAAAGAACTTGATTTTCCTGTCCCTGCCCAGACTCGGACAGCCTTGGAGAGCCTGCTGTGCCCCACAAGGGGCTGGACCGCTACCTGGATAGCCTCTTCGGCCCTGTGCTGTCCTATGGGGATGCGGTAGGGATGGGGTGGGGCATTCGCAGACAGCAGGCACAGAGTGTCCCCCCAGGTCACACACATGCACATGGTGACATGGAGCCTCTCAAAGCCAGAGCCGTGGGTGGTGTGTCCTATCTGGGTCTCTGCTGGGGGCTGGGCAAAGAATGAAGGTCTCCTCACAGGTAGAGGTGCTCCTGGCTGGCCCCAGAAGGACCTGCAGCTAAGAAGTGCAGGGCCCTGTCATGACCTCTAACCAGGGCCACTAAGATCTCTCTATCTGGGTGGGAGTGACTGACCTTGTTTCCTGAGTACTCTGGCCCCAGATCTCACGAGACACCCCTCAGGTACCCCTGCTCACTCTGGGGCCTCTCCAGCACCCTTCTGTGGCCCCTGGCATGATGTGCATCCCTGAGCAGGGCACAGCCGCTCTTGGAGCCTCAGTTTACTCCTCTGTGGAAGGGGGTGGGTTGGGAGCTCACCTGGCTGTAGAGGGACTGATTGGGGTGAGCACAGGGAAAGGCAGGGCACAGAGCGGAAACCTGGCCAGCGGGAGACCCCCCCCCCCTTGCTGGGGTGGAGGAAGTGGCTGGTGTCAGGTGCCTGTTGCCATGCAACCTTGGGAGTGCAGCACTGAGGCAGTCACTCGAGCCACCTGCTGCCCCTAGGACCTGGAGAAGCCAACAGCCATTGCCTACCGCATGAAAGGGGGAGGCCAGCCTGGCGGAGGCAGCAGTAGCAATACAGAAGACACCTCCAGGAGACCCCCAGAGCCAAAGCCAAGTCAGTGCCTCCCCCAGGGTGGTTCGGGGGTTGGGCAGGGCATGGGCCACTCACTGGTCCTCGGGCAATTTCATGTGCTAGAGCAGAGGCAGCCATCGGCGGGGGTGAGAGGCCGGGCGGGCGTCGTAGGGAATCCCGCTTCCCTCCAGCTCCCACGCCCACCTGCGCCCTCTCCCCGCATCCTTAGTCCCAGGCCTGGACGCCTCCACGTTGGCCCTGCAGCAAGCCTTCATCCACAAACAGGCCGTGCTACTGGTGAGTGAGAGAGGGACTGGCGGGAGACAGAGAAGGGACCTGCGTGGTCACCACTGCCACCTCTCCCCAGGCCCGGGAAATGACCCTGCAGGCCATGGCGCTCCAGCAGCAGCCCCTGAGTCCTGCCCTGAGATCCTTGACCCCAGAGGTGAGTCTGGCCCACCGTGGGTGAGGGGGTTGCCTAGAGACACAAGCTGTGAAGAGGAGTGTTTTGCTGCTCCAGGGCATCTTTGTGCCTCCCTGAGCCCAGAAGCCCCCCAGCCCATCTTGGACAGAGAAGGGGTCCCTGAGAGCTGGCTGGTATGTCCCAGGCAGCCCACCCCATGCCCTGCTCTCTGCAGAAACCCCTAGCACCGGAGGCACGGCCGAAGTCTGCAGGCACCGGTCCCCCCGCCAAACCTGTGCTCCTGCGCGCCAGTGCAAAGCCCTTGGCCCCAGCCCCGCTGGCCAAGGCCCCAAGGCCCCCCACCAAGCCCGTGGCTGCCCCTGTTCTAGCTCAGGAGCGGGCTTCTCCAGAAACCAGTGAGTGCCCTATCCCAGCGTGGGGGACTTCCCGGATAGGACTGGGGGTATGGTTATGTCCCCTGTGGCCTCACCCTGTCCCCTGCTGCCCCCTCGCCACAGCTTTGCCACCCCCAGAACTGGTGCGGTACTCAACACTCAACTCGGAGCACTTCCCACAGCCCACGCAGCAGATCAAGAACATTGTCAGGCAGCACCAGCAGCCGCCCCGGGGAGGCCGGCCCGAGGCCCTCAGGTCAGCGCCGCCCTCACCCCAGCCCGCCAGCCTGACAGACGGCGGCCTCACCACTGTGCCCAAGTGTCCCCCATCGGTGCACCTGCCCACCGGGCTCAACCACGCCATGCCCAGCTGCCTTTAGGGAGTGGGTTGGTTTATGCCGGGGGGGTGCAGATGAGCCCCTGGGGCGAAGGGAGGCCCGACTGCTGTGGGACCTCAGGCCAGTCTCTGCTCCTCTCTGGGTGCTCATTTAAAATGATGGCAGGTGGAAGAAGTTCCCTACTGCAGGAATGTGGGAGGGCAGAGGGGGACTCAGCATCCCACCCACCATGGTACGCCAATGCCTACCAGGAAGGACGGCGGGAAGGTGTTCATGAAGCGGCCGGACCCCCACGAGGAGGCCCTGATGATCCTGAAGGGGCAGATGGCTCGCCGGGCAGCAGCGCCTGGCACCCAGGTGAGGGCACAGGGTAGGGCTGGGCCCAGGGGGGAATGGAGACAGAGGAGGGGGCCGGGGGAGCCTCAGAAACTAGCTACCCCTGCATGCCACGGCCCTGCCCCTGCCCCCTCCTCAGGGTCTGCTTTTGCCCTGTGAGCACTCTCTTTGGGGTGGGACAGGTGTCCAGAGAGGCCGTGGCCCTGGTGAAGCCAGTGACCAGTGCGTCCAGGCCATCCGTGGAGCCCGTTCCAGGTGAGGGGGGCAAGCAGGCAGGGCGGGCACGTGTATGAGTGAGTCTGCGTGTTTGTGTCCCTGAGCCCGTATGTATGTGCCATGTGCACATGGGTGTAATGATAATGCCAACGCTTAAGTAACAGATCCAGGCCAGGCCCACCCCAGCCTCCGTATCATACTGAAACCCTTCAAGATAGGACCATTTGTTCCTGCGTGTTACGGGGGGGGGAGATGGAGGCGCAGAGTGGGTCAGTGGCTTACCCAAGGTCATATAGCTCGAAAGTGTCAGCCCAGGGCCAAGCGTGGTGGCTCAGGCCGCTAATCCTACCACTTTGGGAGGCCGAGGTGGGAGAATCACTCAAGCCCAGGAATTCAAGACCAGCCTGGGAAACACAGCAAGACCCCATCTCTACAAGATAACTAAAAAATTAGCTGGGTATGGTGACACACCCCTGTAGGCCCAGCTACTCGGGAGGCTGAGGTAGGAAGATCCCTCGAGCTGGGAATTTGAGGTTACAGTAAGCTATGGTTGGGCTGCTGTGCTTCAGCCTGGGTGGCAGAGTGAGACCCTGTGTGCATATATATTATTTAATTATATAATACATTAATCATATATTATATGATATATTAATATTAATTATATAATATACTAATTAATAGTAAATAAAAACCAAATAAAAGTGAAAAATAAATTATAAATGTAAAAAATAAATGCAAGAAATAAATAAAAGTAAAAAATAAAAATAATAAAAATTAATCACTTTTTAAAAAGTACCAGGCCAGGGATGTAAACCCAGGCCTCTTGGCGTCACAACTGGAGCCCTAACCTCTATACCCACTGTCTCTTGGCAGCCACAGAGATCTTAAAAGATATAAATTAGCTCATATGGTGCCCCTGACAGAAACCCTCTGATGGTCCTACAGTGAGCTCCAGACTGCTCGCTGTGGCCTGTGAGACCTTGCATGATCTGCCCAGCTCCCCAGCCTTGTCTCCCACAGTCCCCTCGGCACTTTCTGTTCCTCTCTCTTCCCAGAACATGCTAAGTCCACTCCTGCCTCAGGGCCTTTGCACTTGCTGTTCCCTCTGCCTAGAATGCTCTTCCCCAAGATCTTTGCATGCCTGACCCCTTCTTATTTAGTTCTCAGCTCAAATGTCACCTCCCCAGAGAGGTCTGCCTACTCCACCAGGAGTGAAGGACCAGCCCCCCAGACTCCCTCCTAAATCACTGCTTTACCTCCCCCCAGCTCCTAGCACTGAGATTCTGAAGGGTCTGTGCCCCCCATGCCTTGAGACTCTCAACTCAAGGGCAGGGGTCTTGTCTATCTTGTTTACTGAGACATCCCCAGCCCTTAGCACAGGCCCGTATACAATAGGTGCTCTATATGTGTGTCAAATGAAGGGCTGGGTGGTACGAGTGTGGCCCGTGTGAGTAGGTGTGTTTATGGACTGCTCCCAGCCCCTTCCTCCACACTGGGGTGGCCCCTGGGTCCTCTCCTGCACCCCCCGCCTCCCCCGCTTTGTGCTGAGAGGTGCTGGCTCATGCTTGCCCTGAACCCCTGCGCTCTCCAGCGCTGCCTTCCCGGTCGCTGGAGCCCCCGGAGGAACCTGTGCAGACGCAGCTGCACCGCCTCGTCAACCCCAACTTCTATGGCTACCAGGACGCCCCCTGGCGGATCTTCCTGCGAAAAGAGGTGTCAGGCACGGAGCCAGGGGAGAGGATGAATGCAGGCAGAGGTGGTCCAGGCATTGGGGGGTGGGCCCAGGAGAACGGGGCGGGGCAGGGCTGACGCTAGGAGCAGAGTCTGGGGGGCCTGTACAGAGCGGGGCTCTATCTAGGGGGTGTGGCCAGGTGTGAAGCAAGGTGAGGGGGCTCTCCGAAGGTACCCACTGAAGCCCCGCCCCCACAGGTGTTTTACCCCAGGGACAGCTATAGCCACCCTGTGCAGCTGGACCTCCTGTTCCGGCAGGTAAGATCTCTTCGCTTTTTGCCTCAGTGTACTCAGCAGGCAGTGTGGGCACGTATACTTGGCTATCTGCAAATTCTGCTTCTGAACTCTGGGATTTAGGGTCCTTGACTGGGGCAAGGGTGGCAAACTTTTACTGAATCGCCCACTCCGTGGACAGGGTCAGCGAACTCACAGTCTGAGCCAGTCAGAGTCAGAGTTCGTCTGAGCTAGACGGGACCCAGAGGCCACGTCCACACCCCACCGTGTAGATCAGGAAACAGGCCTGGTGGGAAGGGCTGCCTGGATTGTGGGGCTGAGGAGGAAGAGGAGGGTCCCCGTAAGTGGGATCTGATTTACCAGATGACCTAGTTCACAGATGGCCCACTGCTGCAAAATGGGACCTTCCACGTTCCCACTCGCCCCAGAGCAGCCCGGCCTGGACCCTGGCCAGGGGGTCCCCAGGCCACCCACATCACGGCTCGTTCCCACAGATCCTGCATGACACGCTCTCCGAGGCCTGCCTGCGCATCTCTGAGGACGAGAGGCTCAAGATGAAGGCCCTGTTTGGTATCGTGGGGGAGGGGAAGGGGCACCGATGGGGCAGCCACCAGAGCCACGGGCAGCCCTTTCCCAGACAGAGACAGACCGACAAGCCCAGCCCGTTGCCTCCCAGACGTGCCCCTCCTGTTTCTGGCATCTCTCGTGGCCAGGCTGCATGTTTGGGGTTGGCAAAGCCTGGCGTACTGTGCTGCCCGGCCATCTCGTCCGTCTCTGGGTTTCAGTTTCCCAGTGTAGACACTGGGCAGACACCTTCCTGCTGGGTGTCAGCCTCCCTCCCTGACCACCTGAGATGTGGGCTGGCAGGGGA
>RJWJ010014111.1:0-38532 GCA_004363605.1 Indri indri | reverse complement strand
TTCTCAACAATCTGTGGAAAACGCCTTTTGGGATTTCATCGCCACTCGCTCTCCAGGCTTCTTTGCTGCTGGCATAAACAAGCCACCGTTAAGATGGCAAAACTGTGTTGATAGTTTAGGTGCATGCTCTGCTTCTTGTTTGAGAGATAATAAACTAAACTTGTGATCCGAAATCGGACATTGCATATTAATGATCTAATATTAAAGCAGAGAAGTAATTTTTTGGTATCCAAAAAGTGAAGCTGGTTTATTGGGGGACTGCTATTCAGAAACAGCCTGTGAGAGTGAGAGCAGCAGGGCGAGGAGGGGGAGAGATGAACGTGACAGGGTCTTTAGAGGGGCTGCCCTTGGCTTGGCCGCGGAGCAAGGGCTTGGGCGCATAAACCAGACCACAGAGTAGACCTCCCTTAAGGCAAGAGGGCCAGTGCTTTCTACTGTGAATTAGTCATTGTGGGCCACCCCAAGAGGTGGGAGCTTCCCAGGAGAAGCACCTCTTGTCATCTCGTGGCAATTCTTCAGAGAAAGGGACTGTGAGCTGTGAAGAGCCAACCTCATAGCAGCTGGGGCGGGTGCTGGGGTGGCAGAAGGGACCTGGGCAGGGCACCACAGTGTCTGCTACCGTCCGCTCCTTGCGCTGCTCGGATCACTTCCTTCTCACATTAAGCATATTCCAGCCACCTAGCCATAGACAGAGCATGGGCATTGACTTAGGGCATGCAGTGCAACCTGAAGGATGCCATCCAGTATTTGTCACCCTCACAGGGTGTCTTCTCTAAGTCAGTATCTCAGCAGCATCTGTGAGGCCATTCTACCCTCTGTAGGTTGGCAGCTTCTGGATGGGTTGATATGTGGTAGGACTGGTGGATCCTACAATCATGCACTCTCTGCCACACCACCCTTGCCATGACCTGGATCCCTTGGTCTGCAGTGATATTGAATGAGAGCCCACGTCAGTGAATCAGACACTCTGAGCCCCCAGACAGTGGTGATGGCCTAAGTCTCCATCAGAAGGAGAGGACAACCCATACCTGGTCAGTGCAAATCACTGCCCTTCCCGTGATGGAAGGGGTCCTACAAAATAAACTTGCCACCAAGTGGCTGGTTGATCTCCTCATGGGATGTTAGTACATGAGGGGCTCAGCTTGGGTCTCCGGTGATGACAGCATGGACACTTGACAGTGGCCATAGACAGGTCAGCCTTGGGGAGAGGGAGCCAGGGCTGTTGGGGTTATATGTAACCTTGTCACTGCCATGATGGCACTCTGTTCATAAGCCCATATTGTGCAAGCCCTGGATGGAGGGCAAGGAGCAAGGACAGAGGCTGGGTGAGGTCCAGTGGCTGGGGCATCCTGCCCACTTTGTTGTGTAATGACTCTTCTGCAATGGACGCTTTCTGGTGTGTGTTGCGATGTGATACATGATCTTCACACTCTCTGCCCTCACCCACAGGTCCACGTGCCTCTTTCTCAGTCCTCGTTGTCTCTGATAGTCCAAATCTTGCTCTTTCCAGGCCTCTGGCCAATAAATAACTAAGCTATTCGCCACTGCCCACGAGTAAGAGTATACCTCATCCCAGGTCACTTCTTGCCATGGACATGACCAGGTGCACTGCCCAAACCTCTGCCTATTGGGGGGATTTCCTCTCACCACAGTTGTTCAGGGTTACCCTTGAGTGGGGTGCAGTGCAGGCTCTGTCTACTTTGGGCTTACACCCACACACCATGTCAGCCCGTCTGTGACAAGCTTGGGGATTTTCCTTCTCTGTCAACTGGCTTAAAAACTCTCTGTATGGCCATATATGTGTGCCAAGGGAGAGGCCTTGGTGTGACAGTCCCCATCCCAAGTCTTGACTTAGGTATAGGAGACCTGCCTTGATGGAGAATTCAGCCTTTTCTTGAGTCCTGCTGCTCGTACAGTGAAGTCCTCTGTCTGATTGGCACTCCATCTGCCTCCGGCTACAGAAGCGAAGTGTTTTGCAGTGCTTCCTGCCAAGAATTTTCCTCTTTCACACTTTAAATTGCCGATTAAGAGATCTGTGACTGTAATTTCCTTTCTTCAATGAATCAGTGACACTTAGTAATAGCCACACAATTCCACAGTCTTAATAGTTATTCTTTGCCCACACATCTCTGATGCCAGAGACCTTGCACCAGCTGGTGCAGCCCCACCTCTGTCCCATCCCAGGTCACTGCAGGTGCCCCATGCGCAGGGCTATTAATCTCTACCTGCCATGAGTGATGGGTGCCCATTGCCATCTGCTTAGTGGTCCCCCTCCAGCATCCTATCCTCAAAGCCTGCCTCCCAGGCCCACGCCCAGCACCTGCTGTCTTAGATGTGGACAGGAGCAGAGCCTGAGTCAGGCATGCAGATTCCCGGGATTTATTGAGAAAGTGATCTTGGGAGAAACCACTAAGGGAGGGAGTGAAGCAGAACAAGGAAAGGGGAGAGAGTGGAGGCAGCATACGGCCTCACACAAAGTCTAGCCCTGACCGGACCCACTGGGAGGACTCTGGAGTGCTAGCCATGCCCCAGCAAGGAGGCTGGCCTTTTATTCCTTTTAGCATCAGGTTTTGGCTGTGGGCTGCCTGGCAGGGGTGCATGTGTGGGTGTGGAGTCAGGTAGCTGCACAGGCGAGGAGGTTCCTGTCTTCTGGGGACAATTCTCTGGTGAAGGGGGATGTTGTAGACTCTTGGCAGCCAACACTCATCACAAGGAGGCTTGGGTGAGCCGTTCGGTAAAGGAGAACTTGGTGGATCAGGACAGGTACCTAGTTACTACAGCAACCTGTGAACAAGACAAAGGAGGCACAGTCACAGGGACTCGGGGAGAACCAAAGAACCAAAAGAGGGTGTTGACATGGACCTCAATTGTCTTGTCTGTTTCCTGTTGCTCTAACAGAATAACTCAGACTGAGTAATTTAGAAAGACAAGAGGCTTATTTAGCTCACGGTTCTGGAGGCTGGGAAGTTCAAGGTCAGGCAGCTGCATCTGGTCAGGGCTTCAGGCTGCATCGTAACAGGCAGAAGGCAGCACATGGTGAGGAGGGCAAGAGCACACCAAACGGCTTTCATAACAGACCCCCTTGTGGTAACTAACCCACTCCCATGATAGCCCATTAATCCGTTAATCTATTAATCCATGCACGACCCAATTACCTCGTAAAGGCACCACCTCTTAATACTGTTACATTGGGAATTAAGTTTCGCTTTGAGTTTGGGAGGGGCAAACATTCAAACCATAGCACCGAGAGAAGAGAGTTTCAAGGAAGAAACAGCAACAGTCAAGTGCAGCTGTGAGGTCCAGTGTCTGAAGCGGCATGAATCAGCCACCAAGAGGTCATTGGCGAGCTTGCAGCACAAGTTTCAGAGGACAGCTCGGGCATGAGCCAGGCATATGAGGGGCGACTGAGGAAAGCAAGGATGACAGGCCGCTTCGTTGGCCGAGAAGCCCGCATGAGAAGGAGCAGAGACTGGACGGCAAGAGCTGGAGGTGAGCCTGGGCTGGACTTCACAAAACGCCAGGACCCGAGGCACCAAACCTGGGAGGGGGAGGCGGAAGGGACAGGAAAGGGGCTGGCCCATGCAGTGAGGTCCAGAAGATAAGGGGGAAATGGTGTCAGGGGCTGGAGGAGGGGTAGACCCAAGTTGGGAAGGGGCACCACACCTTATGGGCCTGGGCAGAAGGAGATTTGCTCAGGGGGTTTGGAGGGGTGGAAGTAGGTCTGCAGGTGGGAGGGGACAGTTAGGGAGCAGTATGAGGGCTGGGTAGCCTACTGAGACCTGGCGGGCGTGGGTGAGGAGGAGGCTGCTGCAGAGGACGAGAGAAATGGGGGTGGGTGGGTGCCCTAGGGCTCAGGGAGACTGGAACCCCCATTGTGTCCTGGGCTGACTTTCCCCAAGAGCACCCTACAGCCTTCTGTGGGGGCACAGGCAGTGGACTTGGGGTGGAGGCTTTTTGAGGTCCGTTGGGGGAAGAACAGAGACCCAAGACGGCCCATGATGTGTGGCCCCAGGTGTGGGGAGGGTGGGCATCGGGGGAGGCTGAGCTCCCAGCTGCAGAGCCAGACCCTCCACTGGGCTTCTCCGTGGACTATTCTTGTCCCAGATTTAGGCCCACGGGAGGAGAGAACCCAACTCGGTCAGGCAGTCTCCGGTCAGCCTGTGGGGCAGCCACAGGCCTGTATTTAACTGTGTCCCTGATTTCGGGGTCTCCATTGTGAAGTTAGGAAAGCACACTGCCCTGCCGCCCCCTCCCCACTTCTCTGCCCACTTCCTGCCTTAAGGCAATGACGTTCAAGCTTTTTATTTATAACCACAGCTCACACGTAAGAATTAACACCATGACTCAGCAGACACACACACACACACCTGCAACAAGTCTCTTGACACAATCCTTCCCCTCACTCTGTGGGGTATACTCCTGATACTTTCTGCTTTATCCTCATCTATTTCAGGATGAGAATGGGTCACGCCCCGCCACACGGATTTCACTCAATGGTACTGTGGAAACACCGCTTGGGAGCTGGGCATGTCCTCTTTGGGAAGCGCCCTCTGATGCTAACTAACCACCTCCTTCTTGAGGGACAGTCTGTCCTCAGAGAACAATACGGTCCACCCTGGTGATGCTGGCGGTAGGCAGTGCCCGCTGCCGAGCAGTAGCTGGGACTCCATTTCTAACGTCCATCTTCTCCCCCTCACCTTTCATCTCCCAGCAAAAAGAGAAACTCCGGCCACCTCGGAGGCCCCAGAGCAGGGGCCTTTGGGGTACCCCATCTCCCACAGGAGGCACCATGGCCACCTCACCTGGGCTTGCTGCACGCTCAAGAGAGGCCTTCACACCCTTCTGACACACGTTCTACACAGACACCCCCAATATGGTTGAGTGGCTGTCTTTGGGGTGCCTGCCCCGCCCCGACTTCCCTCTGTGGACTGCCCCTGCCAAGGCCGGCCGTGGCGGCCACGCTTGTTTTCCTCCTAGCAACCGGCCTGGCGGTCGGGCTAAGTGGAGGAAGGCCGGCGACCGGCCATCAGATTCACTTCCCCATATGTAGGCGGGAGACAGGAAGCGCCGTCGGTTTCTGTCGGGTGCTGGGGCTGTAAGGGTGGTTAGAACTGTGGCCTGGGGCTCAGCCCCAGCGGGGCAGAAACCCACGTAAAGTGCAGTCACCCAAGCTTCCCTTAGCAGGGAGGGAGTGGGACAGATGTGCCCAGGGCCCAGACTGAGACGGGTGAGAGACCCACAGGGACAGTGGCTGCCAGTGATCACCCTCTTTCCGTGAGCCTGGCCGTGCTTCCCTTCCTTCATTCCCGAGGGCTTTGGCCAGCACCCCTGTGGCTCGACGTGAACAGTTTCCTGTTCCTTAAACCCAGAACAATCCTCCAGGGATAGTCAGAGACCAGCCACCACTGGATGCTGAGTCACATGCCACTGGGGTCCCCCCAGCGCCCCCGCCTCTGTCCAGCCGCACTCTGGCTGTGCTCCACCAGGGGCAGTTTCCTCCTGCGGGACACGGCGGCTGAGGCTCTTCCAACTCAGCACCCAGACCGCTTGACTGCTTGGTGTGTGCACTCGACAAGGCGGGGTGGTGGCTCAAAAACAAAAGCAAAAACACCCAAACTACTCCTTAACATCCACAAAATAGCTAATTCGCCAAACCTTCAGTTTTCGTCAATTTATTTAGAAAAAAATTAACATGGGCAAATGAGATACCTCAGTGTTACAACAGAGTATAGAAATGTCTAGCAATAGTCAAATAATTTGATCTTTAAATACAAAATAACCACATGAACACCTAATATACAGGTTTCATCTGAATACATATTTATTAGATAAATATTAGAGGTTGTCACATCATCTAACTACATACAGCTTTGCAAGACTAGAAATCACAATTAGTTTTCTGACCAGTTTAAAGTATGAAATGATTGCATTGTACATACGACGTACAAAGACGACGATGGCTGCTGTGGGAGTTACTTCAGGCTGCACTTGTGGGTGTGTTTATGTGTGTACGTGTGAATCACCTGTGATCATGATATCAAAAATTATACAAAGTATGAATTTGGTTACAATTTTCTTCTGAAATCCCCGTTTCTTTTCATTATTTCCATAGCACCCTAAAAATACACAGGTGGCAGGACTAGTACACTGAAGCTAAATAGTACATGTAGGTAAAATAAAAACAAAACAGAACAAAAATTCCTTTCCACACAGGGTCAGAGTATATTACATGAGTGAGACGAACGTGGAGAACTCACAAACGCTAACGAACAGGATCTAGTTTTTCCACGTAAGATGGAATTCCAAGCCTTTTTTTTTTGTTTTGTTTCGTAAAATAAAAACAATACACATTCCGAGAGAAATGAATGCATCTGTTGACATGTCTCTATTTCTCATTTACATATGTACACACGTCCCTTGAGTCACTGCTGCTGACACTGCCCTGTCTGGACGGGTCAGGCCCGAGGCCCGTTGGGAGCAGACCGATAGCTCTCTGGGGGGTTAGGGCTCCGTTAGGGAGAAAGTATTAGCAGTTTCTTAAAAAATAAAATGGCTACAGGGAACATGATACATGGATAAAGCTTCAAACCAAGAAGATGGGGCGACTGCCTGGACTCGGCCCCTCCCGCCTGCCAGCCGGCTCCCTGTCCCATCTCGAGGAGTGGCAGCAGAAACACACCTATGGGCTGGGTGGATGCTTGCCGTGGAAAAGTGGCTTGCTCAGGCCTTGTTCTTGCTGAGGTTACTATGGCTCCAAGGAGTCGTCCACAAGGATCAGGGGAGCATCTTTTCAGAGGCTCAGGACCACCTCTGCTTACGGATGTCGTCTTCACCTGCGTCTGTCACGACGGGGGCTTGCTCCTGCCTCAGATGCCCTTGTACCTCCCTCACCCCCTGGCCTGGCCCCAAAATCACTCTGGAAGAGTATGTCCCCAGAGCACAGGCTTCAGGCACCACGGTTCGGAGCGCGCCAGAAGGAATGCTACTTGCTGGTGGAGGCTTGCTGGGGCCGGAACCCAGAAACCCAGCCTCAGGTGCCGAGCCCAGAGGTGGGTGGGGAGGGGCCCGGCTGCAGGGAGCTTCTAGACCCTCTGCGTGGAAAGCTGTGGATAGGTCTGTGAGCAGAGTCTGGGCACACCCTGCTAAGAACCAGTATGGACTCCAGGCCTTTCTGGGGCCAAGTATCAAGGCAGGAAGTAGGAACTCCTAAGGAAGGCATCTGTAAGTCTGTCCGGAGCGGAAATTCCAGATGGTCTGACACAGACCAGGCCACCTGCCAGGCCACAGGCACTAGGCAAGCAAGGGTGACCACACGCTACCTGGTGCTGTCCTGTCCCCACCAGCCAACTGGGGGATGGCCCTAAACAGTGGGCTGCCTGGTCTTCCAGCTCCCAGCACAGCCACCCATTCCGTTCGTCCCTTCATCTGTACAAATAGCCCTGGTTCCTTTTATTGTTTAAAAAAAAAAAAAAAAAAAAAAAGACTCCGTGTTTGTTACCGAGTCAAGGTATTTTAAAAACACCAGCAAAGGCTACAACCAGGTCATGAAAATGTTGAATATTATCAAAGACAATACTAAAATATTCACAAAGATATTTACAAAAGCGATTCTTAAAATAATTGATTTGCATACCGAACGACACGCTGTTTGAAAAAACCTCAACGACAACGGGGCAAAGGAAAAAAAGGGGCGGGGGCGGCCGCGGCAGCTTTCCTACAGAAAACCTTGTGCCGTCTGTACGGCGACTGGAAGTCAACGGCTGGGGCCATCTTTCCGGGGAAAGTCCACGGAGTGTTGGGACCACACACCACAGAGAGGGAGCCGGGGACAGCGGGATCGAGAGCACCCACAGGGGACAGGAAAGCAGGAAAGGGCCCAGGCAGTGGCAGGGAAGAGCGCAAAGAATTTACAGACAGGACCCAAGTGCTGGGACGAGCCAGCATCACCCCAGGCCACGAGGCTTCGGGGGACACAGACGAGCTTGAAACAAAGCGGGACGCAGGACAAGCTCCCTGGGAGACCTCAGAGAGCCAGATGGAGTGACGTGTGGCGGGAAGGCCAGGGGCTGCCTGGCTTGAGCGAGGAGTGTGGGGTGAGCTTTTGGCGGTGGAGGGGCGTGGCAGGCAGGGGAGTCTGGCAGCCAGGGGCAGCACAGGGACAGAGAGGCTGGACAGACAGATGCCCCGGGCTCCCGCGCCTGTGTCCCTGCCTTTCCATGTATGCCCCCTGCCACCTGGGCGGACAGAGAACTAGGACACAGAGGGAAGTGGGTGTCCCACGGAACAGTCTTGGGGAGGTGGGGTGGGTGCAGGAGGGGAGACAGAACACACGGAGAGAAACGGTTTGCTTGCTGTCCAAGTGCAACGTTCCTTTTCTCCAGATGACTTCATAGTTTTGTTGCTGTTTAAAAACAGGGAGTGGCTTGGAGCTAAGTTCCGAGTTGCTGCCCCTACTTGACTCCGGCTGGCGGCATCCCCCCACCCCCCATGGAGGGCATGATAATTTTGGTTGGGCACACATCTGTGCTCTCTCTCTGCCCCCTAGGCTGGTCTGGCCTGAAGGTGGCGGGGCCATTGGGGGCGTCGTCCTGGCTCTGGGAAGCCCCGGCCCCTTTCCCACCAGGCCCCCAGCAGGAATGGCATACCCTCTCTCAAACACAGAATCTTGTCCTTTTTCCCTGCTTTTTGAGAGCGTGTTTACAGGGCATCTTGGCTTAGAGGTCAGGGGTCAAGCCAATGACCCTTGGCCCCTGAGAGATGTTCTCCTTCCCAGAGGTTTGTGCTTTTCTGTGGTGGGTGGTGGTGGGCAGGCCGGTCTCACTACTGCCAACTGTCACTGCTCCTCCAATGTTTGGGGCCCACCCTGGGTCTGGGGGGGACTTCTCTCAGGTCCCACAGTCACTTGAAGGAGGCTCTGGGCCAGGAAGCAGGGTTACAGTCTAGAAAATGGAAGAACCTTGGGGGCACTGGAAGGTCGCCTGAAATTCACACGCATGGAGGGCCTGGGAAGCCGCCATCAGGGCGCGCCCTCTTCCTGGGCCAGTCCCCGTCAGGAGCGACGTCTTCGGGGCCTGCGCTGGGTGTGGGCCCAAGCCCAGGGCGTGCAGGTGGGCACAGGCTCCAGGCCCACCAGCCTTCCCGTGCCCTCCCTGCCCTGTGCCCGGAGGTGCAGCAGGGAGGCTCCCGCCCCCACCTATGGCTCCGGGCGAGGGGCGGTCTGAGGGCGCAGGCTCCCGGTGGGGAAGAGTGTGGGGAGATGGGGCAGGAGGCGGAGTAGAGGGACGGCCCCGACGGAAGGGTGGCCTTCAGTTGTTCTCAAAGAGAGACAGGAGGTCATCGTTACTATTGCTTGGCAGGTCGGGGGGGTCCAGGTAGGAGAGGAGCTCGTCGGGATTTGTGAGTTCTGGAAGGAGCTGCAAAAGAAGAAGCACGAAGGCTGGGTGAGGTGTCGGCTGAGGCCGGCCCAGGGTGAGCAATGCGGGCACCCCGGCCTGGGGGCTTCCCTCCACCTGCCTGCTGGGTCCCAGCCAGGGGGGAAGATAATGGCACGGAGAGCGGGCCTGCCGGCCGTCCCCAAACACGTGCAGGCCACTGCACCTCATCTGGGCACACCCATGCTCATTCCAAGCCTAGGGGAGGGGGCCTGCAGCCCACCTGCTCAGCCCTGGGCTGGGCTGACCCTTCCCCAGGCACGGACTTGAGCCCCACAAGCTGGGGAGGCCACATGGCGGGCAGAGGGGCTCCCTCTTGACCAGAGCGTCCCTTTGCCCTCTCCGACCCTGCTGTGAGGAGCTGCAGGTCACGTGGGCCTCCCGGTAGAAATAATGCAGCCTCGCGTGTAAGCGCAAAGAGGTGGGCTGGCGGGCAGGCCAGGTGGTCCCCGCAGCCCCCGACCCCCGGCCCTCTGGAGCGAGGGCTCTTGGCTCCTTGGGGAGCCCGTGGCTGGCCGGCAGCCCCTGGCAGAGGCTGTAGACCGTCTCTAGCCTCTACAGAGATGTCTTTGGAGTTTTTCTGTCACACGGGGGAGCCCCAGGAATTTAAAAGATCTCCACTGGCCTGGTCTGGGGAGGAGAGCTGGAGCAAGGACCTGAGATGGCTGCACAGTGAGTGACTCCTAACCATCACAAGAACTGTCTGATGCCGTCGGGGCAGCTGATGCAGGACAAGAGTGGCCTGCTCCTCTAGGAGTCCAGCACCAGGGGTGTGGGCCGAGCACAGCCCCGGCTCCCGTGCGGGGTCAGGAGGCTGGTGCTCAGTCCCGCCTGGCCAGGCCTGTCCAGCTGTTCTGTGCCCCGCACCTTCCATCAGGCTGCAAGGTGGGAGACCCTGAACCTCAGCCACTCACTCTGGCTTGCTGCCCCCAACCGTGACCCAAGGCTGAACCTCCTGCCCCTTATCCTGTCGCCCACACGGGGGCCCCTTGAAGTGAGCAATGGAGCAAGCAGAAGCAGGGCATGGACGACACGTGGACAAGAAAACCGGAGACAGACAAACACCAGCAAGCTCCAGCCCCTCCCCTGCCTATGGCCGGAGAACGTGGCGGACACAGAAACAGCGAGCTGAACACGGGGGGCGGGGGGAGAAGGGCAGGGACCCTCTTGTGCTGCCCTGAGGACCCTGCAGGGGCCTGGGTGGGAGGTGGGGCACGACTAGGGTGTAGGGCCGTGGCCACAGGGACTGACGTGGCAAGGGCTGGCGGGGCAGAGGAAGGGGCTGGCGGGGCGGGGGCCCTCAGCGACACTTCCCCACTGCGGGGCTTCCTGGTCTGGAGCTGGGAGACTGGCTCGGGCCCACCCATCCCCCACCCACCCCCCTTGAGCCCTCAACACCCACCCCTTCTCTTGGGCAGGTCCCAGCACCAGGCCTAGCCCCAGGCCAAGGCAAGTGGTGACCCCGACTTACATCCAGCGAAGGCTCCGGCATGTCGGACGCTCCCTGCGCTCCGGCCTGACCCTCTAAGGCTGAGGAGGGGTTAAAGGTCAGGTCGCTGTGTGGATGGTTGCTGGGAGCGGCCTGTGGCGGCTGCCGGGGAGGCTGGGGAGGAGGAGGAGGAGGAGGAGCCCCACTGTGATGTAATGGAGGCCCTGACTGGCTGCTGGGGTGTGGTACGTGCAAACCTTGCATGGAGGGATGGGGCTGGTCAGAACTGCCAGCGTGTGGCATCTGTGGAGGAGGAGAGAGCGGGAGAAAAGAAAGGTGAGGTGACCAGGTACAGCGACGAGATGCCTGAAGAAAATGAAACCAACAAACCAGGGAAGTAACAACCCCCACGACGAAGCCACCCCTGTCCAAAGCTGGATGCTTTTGTTGGGCAGAGAAACAAAAAAATGTGGCCCCCAAAACCACCCATCAGGGAGGCTGTGGGGGGGAGGGGGCCTCTCAGGCCGCGTGTGGCCGGAGGGCAGCGGGGAGGGCTCTGAGGCAGGCGGAGAGCCGGGTCCAGGCCCCGCTCCGGCCCTCGCCTCCCTGCCCGGACACCGTCACCACAACGAACAACAGCGAGGGCAGGATGGAGAAGCAAAATGGGCATGTTTCTGGGAGCAGGGAGGCGGGAGGTGCTGCCACAGCATGGTGCAGGGCCCCCGCGGGCCGGGCGGTGGAGAGCAGACGCGGACAGACAGCATCGCGCAGGCGTGCGGCTCGGGACTGGTCTGCACCCCCCACGTGGGCCCCCGGGAGGGGCAACGCTGGGCACGAAGGTCTGCGTCCGTGTGGGACTCAGCTGCCGCCGGAGGAGTGGATCGGAGCAGGGCAGGCACCTGGGTGACCACGGGCACCCCTGCGCACGCCAGGCCCTTCCGCCTGGCCACCTCGCCCCGTCAGCGCCAGCCCTCGAACAGGGGTGCTGAGGGAGGCAGGCACCTCCAGGCCCCCAAGGACAACGGGAAGCCTGTGCAACGGTTCACCAAGCTGGGAGACCTTCCTGAGGTGGGGCTGGCGGTGCTAACCGATACCCTAGAGGGTGGGCACCCTTCCACATGCACGTGCTTTGGCGACTGGGCTATCTGTGGGTGGGGGGTGAGGGAGATTCCAACAATGCCCTGCTAGTCTGTTTGCTGTCACAAGCATGCCCTTCCTCCAGAATGAAACGCCAAGCCCAAGCCCTGTCCCCGCTCTGAGCATCCCAGCAGACCCCAGACCCACTCACATTCTGCAGTGAGGGGGCTCACGGAAGCTCCAGGTGCTCGGCTGGAACAGGCAGGCTGGTTGCCAATGTTCCCTGGTCTTTTACTGATAATCCCCCACACCCCTGCCCCGACTCCGGGACCACACAAAACAGTGACACGTTCTTCCTTCGTGAGTTTGGAATCAGCAGCCATCTCACCCCTGGTCTTCCCCAGACCCCAGCTCCTCTTCCTGTTCCTCCTAAAACTGCTTCCTGAGCCTTGATACAGGCCAGCCTCTGCCCATGATGCGGGCGCCCTTTCTCAGGGTGCAGGCCCCCATGTGGCCCAGGAGGCACAGTGTCCTTGCAGCCCAGGCCCTAAGACCAGGGGGTAATTGCACGACCATGGGCTTTGGCTCCCTGGGAACCCGAGTGTGGGATATACGGGAGAAAGAGGATGGAAAAATGGGACACCACAGCTGCCAGTGAAAGGCCAACTGTGGTCCCCACCCCTGTGGACGCCCTGTAGTGCCCATCCTGGGGGAGCCTGTGAGCAGCCCAGCTCAGGACAGACAGTCCCTGGGTCTTCTGACAAGGCTGTCTCCCTCGGTCCTGCTGAGGGCACGGGAGAGTTCTGGGTGCACTGGCAGCTGGTTGGAACACTCCAGCCAGTCCCTGCGTGCGTGCGTCTCTCCCAGCTGCGTGCTCAGGCAGGGGCGTGGCTGCCTCTGGCTGGGCAGGTGTGGCGGGAGTTTACCCGGGACTGCCCCATCCTACCTCACACAGCTGTATTCCAGGTCCGGTTGCCCTCTAGTAAGAGCTTGGAAATAGGAAGGACAGGACCTTCTAAGGAGCACCTTGGGGGGCTCTGAGGTCAACTCACAGGCTTGGGTTCCTCTGCACAGAGCCCAGGTGGCAGGGCTCACGGGAGGCAGGAGCAAGCCTGCTTGGTAAGGGGAAGTCTACCGACTTCCTGCCGCCACTTTCCAGCATTAGGAATTGTGAAGGCTCTGGATGGATATGTGGAGTGCGTGTGTTGGGGTGTGACTGGGGTGTCTTGTGGGCATGGAATGCCCTCACGGGGGACAAGGGGGACCAAGACAGAAGCCCCAGAAGTCAGAGCCCCACAGGGCGGACAGTAACTGTCAAAAACATGGCTAAAGCTCGACAAAGCAGCCATTTCTGACTTGGGGTCCTGGGGAGAGCCGCACAGTGCTTTCTCTTTCTCCCAGAATTCTTTCGGTTAATTTCACTCCCACTAAGAATTAAGGGTGGCTCGGGCCTGGCTCAGCGGCCAGTGGCAAAGCCAGTTCCGTGTGAGGCGTGTGGAACACAGTACAACGCAGAGGTCCCTTCTTCCTCCCAGGCCACGTGAAGGACGATGAGGGGCCTGAAGCGGTGCCTTCAGGCATAGGCCCACCCACCTCTGCTGCCAGGCACTGGCGAGGCCCCTGGGCTCTCTCCTGGGCTGGTGTGGCCCAGGCCCTGCCCACCAGGTCCTCAGCAACTGCCCCTCCTCCTGCTAAGGCGAGAAACCAGGATGACTGAGGCCTCAGACAATCCCTTTCAGCCCTTGGGCCTCAATTTCCCCCAAACCCCAACTGTTCTTCCTCCACCCAGGCATTGCCAGAAGTGTTGCTCCATTAGCACTTGGCCCCTGTCTGTCTTGCTCACACCTTGTCACCAGGCCTGGCCCAGGAAACAACTCAGAAAACAGTTGTTAAATTGAGTGGACTCATCCAGGACTCACTAGATGAGGACTCCGGGGGACAGGAGGCCTCCTACCCCTGCGGCCAGGGCCACCGGAAGGGAAGGCCCGCGGACAGCACAGAAGGAGCTTTCTCAGCAACACGGGAATTATGGGTCAATAAATGCAAAACAGGACAAGAACTGAATACTCTGAGGATAATTAGAGTTCCCGGCATTTCTTTTTGCAGGAGGTGCTAACGGCTTGAAGATTCAGATTCTCGGGGCACAGGTGCTCGAGTTTGGGACAGAAATGGAACCATGTTAAGTCAGTGTAAGAGTGTGTTACATGGGGTGGGGGGAGAGAGAGAGAGCGTGGTCTGTGCACACGTATGTGTGCGTGTGTACGTAGAGTGACAGTGTGTGTTCCGGAAGGAGCCTGAAGCCTCCCCGTGTCCAGAGAATCCAAAGTCCTGGGAGAAACAGCCAAATCCAAGGACACCAGTGGGCCATAACTCAGCTTCAATCAGGCCTCTTACCCCCCTCTGAGCCCCTGACCCCATTCTTAGTCCTCCCCTTTGCCTGGGAGGGAACCGGGGAATCTGCGTCCCACCGGGAGCCTTCTGCCCCTGTCAGCCCCCTAGGATGGGGAGTGGGCGGGGGCGGGGGGTGGAGGTACTCACAGTTTCCTGCATGGGGTGACTGAGGGGCTTCTCGAGGGCGGCCATGTTGTTGGGCATGTCCGGGGGGTGGGAGAGCTGGGGAGGCCCGTGCATGAAGTCATTCATGGATGTCCCTCCTGGGTTCCCGTGGGGGAAGTCAAAGTTGCCATGGCCTTGGTAGTTGTTGCCTGGGAAGGGAACAAAATGGGAAAGGGGGTCACCCAGAGGGAAGGTGGTCACCCCGTGGCAACAGGGAGTGTGTAAATCTACCAGCCAAGTCCTTTTCCTCCCAAGAGTCTGAGTCAACTCCCACACCTTACACTTTTGGGATGTACAAGGGAGCAGCCACGCGGCCTTGCTCCGTGGGCTCTGGCATCCCGGGGCAGGTGCTGCTCTCATTGCCATGGAGGAGGGACACAGTGGGAGGAAGCGGGTGGGCCAGGCTCCCATGGGGCTGGTGAGGACACGGAAGGAGGCCCAAGCCTGAACCTGAAAAGGATCTGCTGAGTGGGTCCCCCCATGGCCACAGCAGGTGGTCAGGTTCTGCCAAGTCCACAAGAAAGCTGTGCCAGACTCCAGGTGACACCATCAGAAGCCAGCTGTCTGGCCTCGCTAGGCACTGTGACCACCACCACGTGGCAGTGGCGAGGGTCAGAGGATTGGAATGCAGGGGGGCTGGGCCCTCAGCACGCTGTAGGGGTCTGGCTAGGTGGGCTAACCTCTCTGGGCCTGTCTTCACCTAGGAGCACTGGGGACCTGAGATCAGGGATGCTGGTGTGGGAGCTGCCACCTTCTGTATTTGAGAGTAAGGTATTTTCCAGCAACCAAGTGTCAGAAGGGGTAAAGCTTGGTTTGGACAGCAGGGAGCCTAAGAGCCAGTGATGGTGACCTTGGTGGCCAAAGGCTAGGGCTCCAGGAGCCTGGACTCTGTCCCTGGGAGGGTGGGAAGGTTGCAGGGATAGGGCTGAGTTTTGTCCCTTCTGGAAAGTTACAGATACGGATGGTACAGAAAAATACAGGGGGCCGGGAGGAGACAGGAACTCTAGGTGGTGTGTTCTATCAGCAGCCCCAACGCAAGCTGCCTGGGAGGCGGTGGCAGCTGTACGACCAGCAAAGCAGGCTCTGAAGCCCTGGGCAAGGGCCAACCTTAAGTCCGGTCATCTGGGAATTTTTTTGGGGGGTGTGTTACTCTGTCTCTTCCACCACACCCTCTGCCGTGCCTGCCACCACCAGCACAGAAATCCTGTGCCCCTGCTGAGACTCGGGGCTGCCCTCCTCCCCTATCCCTGTCCGGCATCACCCACCTTGGCTGCTGTAGTCGCTGGAGTTGGTACCCCCAGGCGGAGGCGGGAGCGGGTAGGGGGATGGGCCGGGGCCCAGGGCCGCAATCATCTCCATGACGTTGGGCATGATCATCTGGCTGGGACTCATGGTCTTGAAGCGCTTGGAGGGGATGCCGTCAGGGTCATCCTTGATGTGTAGGTCTGACTTGATGGGCACCGGCCGCCAGCTGCACGTGGGGTCAATGGTGACCTCTTCAAACTCGGAGCTGCGGGGAGCAACGGGGGCAGGGCTGAGGCTCTGGGGTGCCATGCTTTGGACACAAAAAGACAAGGAGGCATCCTTGCCAGGGCCCCCCGCTCCCACTCTCCCCACACTGTGCACAAGACAGAGCCTGGTGGGGGATGCTCCCGTCTCTGCTTGGGAGACGGAGAGTGGAAAAAGCAAGGGCTGGCACAGGGCAGCTGGCCTCAAGGCCTCCCAGCTGGGGAGCGTCTGTAGGGGCGCTGTCGGCTTCTTGCTCGGGCTGAGTTTTGTCCCATCTGGAAAGTTCATTTGCCCCAGGTCCAGAGGCCCCTGAGGCCAAGTGACAGAGAGGTGAGGGATGTGGGTCAGTGGTCTGCCGGTGGGGTGGGGGGCTGTGTCAGGGCTGTCCACACACACATCTTTGTCCAATCCCAATCTCGCGCCCTGCCCCAAGCTGCCCCTGGCCACCCTGGCCAGGGCCCCACTTACTGTTGGATGGCATTCAGGATGCCCCACATGTACTGATCCACCTCCAGGCCCTCAAGCAGAGCAGTTTTACTGGAAAAGGAGAGCGAGGGCTTGACCTTTGCTCTTGGACCCGATGACGAAGGGGCACAGCCCACCCTCCCAGCTGGGTCCAGATCCCGCCCCTGTGACAGCTTGTAATTTGAGCCCCTCTGCTGTGTTTGGGTTCTGTTTTGCTTTTAGGGCAGGTGGAGGTGGCCAGAGCCCCAAGGACAGGGTCAGAGGGAGGCCAGAGGGGCTCTGCCCCTTTGCAGTGGGGGTGGGGGGGGTGTCACTCACTTGCACACAGGACACCTCCAGGTCCCTCTCTCGCAATTTAGCTGCAGGTACGACTCCAGGTCAAAGCACTGCAGAGGCCACAGACAAGGGAGACCGGAACTGTCAGAAACCATGTAGCTGTGCCTTGGGGTCCCCTGGGAAGATGTCCCCGCCAGGGAGGGTGACAGGTGGTGGGAGAGACCCCGGGCTGGGGCTCAGGTGCAGTGAAAGGCATGCCACCTTTCTGCCCCGCCGAGTCCCCAGTACCTCTGCCCCAGCATCCCTCACGCCGCCTCTCATCCCGAGCGACCCTGTGCCTACATCCTCTGAGCCTTCCTGTACCCCCACTGCTTTTGCCGCGTGACAGCCCTTCCCACTGAGGCCAGGGCAGCGTGGACCTGGCCACCCCTTCAGCCCAGGCACTGAGAGCAAATATGGGCAAGTTCATCCATCTGTCTTGGACAAATAAAGTGACCAGCCCACCCATCGCACACGCAACTTTCTTCTGGAGGGAGAAGGCTCCTGTCCCACCACGAAGCCCTCAGGACCCGCTGCGGGCGACGGCCCTGGGCCCCTCTGCAGCCCACACCCGGGTCTTGCAGGGAGAGCTCCTTACGCCTCCCCCAGCCTGGGCTGCCCACACTTTGCACAGGGCTGCCACAGGCTGCTCAGGCTGTGACAATCGCTCACGCCACAGCCACCTACTGGGTGCCTGCTCGGGCCAAGGCCCTGAACACAGCTGTGATCCAGGCAGGGGCGTCCCTGATCCCAGGCCCTGTACAGCCACAGCCGTATGTGCGAGACTTCCAGCTGGCACCTGCCATTCTGCCAGCGCAGGGACTGTCCACACCTACTTCCGCAGCCCCCCAACCCAGCCTGAGCACACGGAGAAGACGCTCCAAGGAGAAATGACGGCTGAAATGAGTGAGTGAAGTCAGCTGCTGACTGCCATGATGCCCTTCGGGACAATGTTTCGGCAGGCCCTGTCGTCCCCTCTGCCTACCCCTGGCCATCCAGCCGGAGTCCGGGTGGCCCACCCTGGAGCTGTGCTTCCCGGGGCCGCTCACCTGGACGTGCTTGCAGTCGTGGCCTCGGGCAGGCAGCTGGATGCGCCGGAATGTGATGGGGCACTTCAGAGACACCTTGATGGCCGTCTGCTCCACGCCGTCCTCCCCGTTGAGGGTCGTGTTGCCTGACGAGGCAGCCACACTGCTGAAATTCCGCTTGACTGCGGGGCGGGAGGCGCAGGTGGGTGAGGAGGGCCGGGCGGTACTTCGAGGGGGCAGGTCTGCACTGCTCCCCACTCGCTCCCGGCTGCAGCCTGCCCTGCTTCTCCCCAGCCCCACCAAAGAGAAGGTCTAAAGTGGAGCAGTCAGACCACTGGGTGCCCCGGGCCACCCCGCACTCTGGAAGGGCAGCCTCCCCGTGCTACACATGTGGTGTGCACGTGCCCAAGGAGGTGGCTGTGGTAGGTCCCCCATCTCTGCAGAACAGGCCCTGCCTTTATCAGGACTTTCTGCAAAGCTCGAGGACACCCAGCCTGGCACTTCCCTGCTTTACTGGGTCAGTGACAAGTGCCCCCAGGCGCTTTTGCGCTGAATTCTGCAAGTGTGGAAACAGACATAGACAACTGCCAGGTGGAATTCTAGGGCTCGAGGAACCGCCGTGAAGAAGCAGATGCTAAGAGAGGGGCAGTTGCATGCCTCCCTGCACAGAGGCCCCACTTCGGCACCCTGGGTGTCTCCTCCAAAGAAGCGGACTCTAAGCCAGGTCCCTCCTGAGTTCAAGGATAAGCTGTTGAGGTGGGGAGGCCAATCTGGCATCCACCCCCTGCCCTGTGCCTCCTGCCTGGTGCAGATCCTTCTCCAAATCCTCCCATCCTTCAAGGCCTGGCCCAGGCCACCACCTCCAGGAAGCCTGCCTAAACTCTCCTAACCACAGTGTTTTGCTTCAACCTTCCTCATGTCCTGTGCCGTTTTTGTAGGTGCATCTGTCCTGTCTCCCAGGCTGGGCAGCCAGCTGCCCTATACAGGCCGGGTCCCAGAATTCCTGCTGGGCCTTGCAGCCCCTGGCTCATCTGATCAGCACCACAGCCCCAGGAGGAGGGCATGGGTCTGAGCTGGGGACTGGTGTTCAGGAACACCCAGAGCCAAGTGGCGACGTGCACAGAGCCAGAGGTCGGTACCAGGTAAAAAGTGACTATTTTTCAGCCCCAAACTCAGGTGGGGCTGGGGTCTGGCTCTCACCCCTGTCCCCACCCCGACTTACTTTTGGTGATACAGTGCTCCGCAGGCAGGAGGCGCTTCTTGAGGAGGCCTTGCAGCACGGAGCGGACGGAGGGCCGGTGCACCAGCTGCAGCACGAAGAGGTGGGACTGCGGAGAGGGAGCAGACGCTCAGGTCCCCCCGCTGTCCCCACGCCCCACCCCGCCTGCAGCCTCTGCAGCCCTAGGCCACCCCCAGGCCTGAAGAACCCCACAATCCCAGGGGGATCCCAGGACCTGGACAGAAATAGACTTAGGGGCCCAGGATACGTCCTGGGACCTGCGAGCCCAGGCACCCAGGCTGCGGTCACCACTCTGGGAAAGCTGGCTCTGCTCTAGCCAACGAGGTGGACTGATGCTGACACCCCCCCTGGAAGAGGTTATGGGACACACAGCACAGGACTGGTGCCCGCCCACCTTGCTGCCTAGCCTCCCCTACCACTGTTTCCCAGCATGCGACCTTGGCCCTTCCTGCCAGAGGCTCATCCTCGTCTTCACTCCTCCAGGAAGCCTTCCAGGATTGCACACCCCAGCCACCCCACACCAGCCCCCTGACAGCTGTGCAGCCTCACACAGCACCGCTGTTCCTGTGACTCCTATCTCTGCGTTGCCTCAGCGCCCCATGCTCAAAAGAACAGGATCAGAGCGGTTCCTTCTCTACGCCCCCAGGGAGGTCAGCAAAGCGGGCTGGCAGTTAACTTCCAGGCAAGTGTCTTGAGCCCAGCCTGTGTGCTGGGCCCTGATCTCTGGGGGACGCGAGGGTGGCTGAGAGGCGGTCCCAGATCAACATGTCATGGGTTGGAGGGACGCACGCACACGACTCTGGTGCAATAGGTTTGGGGAAGGAGGGAGGGAACTGAATGTGGGTTTGGTAGAGTTGGGTCTGAGGAAAAGGTGAGAATATGACAATTTCTGGCGAACGGGGTTGGAGCAGAACACAGCTTGGAGGGACACACGGAAATTCACCGATGGGGCGCAGGGGAGAAGCTGGCCCTATAGGGGTGAGGTGGAGGTGTGTGCAGAGAACGGGTCGGGGCTGAGTGTGCAAGGGAAAAGGGCCACGTCTGAAGCCAGGGCACGGTGGCTCTGAAGGCGCACCGGGTGTGACGCTTAGTCCACGGGCGCGGGTGGTGAGAGGGCCGCTGCAAGCCTGCGGAGTTGTGTTTCTCGAAGATCACTTGGTGGCTATGCGGAGGGGGACAACACCCAAGGATAAGGCTGAGGACCGGAGGGGGTCAAGTGTCCGTGCTGCCTGTGCCCCCACGGCCCCAGGCCCGCCCGCCACACTCACGCAGCAGCAGGCCGTGACGGTGATCTGGATGGTGTTGCGGCCCGGCTGGCACACGTGCTTGAGGTGCAGGGGCTTGTGGGACGTCTTGTTGTCGCCACGCTCAATGGTGAGGGGCGTGGCGTTGACGCTGACCTGCACTGAGGCCGGCCAGTTGGTGTTCATCTGCCGGTCCTCGTGGTGGTAGCACTTGAACTGCAGCTCCAGGTCAGACCTGGGGGGAGGGAGGGCGGGTGGCTCAGGGCGGCTCTGCTGGGGGCTGTCCGTGGCCTCTGCGACCCCGAGCCAGGCTGTGACCTCTACACGCACCACAGCCTGAGACCCCCAGGACCCCGTCCCGGCACAATGGCTCCCCCCGGCTCACCCAGTTCTGGTGTCTCACCCCGGCTATTCCTTCCTCCACATCTCCGGTCAGAACCCACCCAGCACCCGACCTGCCCCCAGGCCTCCCCTGTGCTTTCACTCCTGCCACACCCCACGCTCCGGCTGCAATCTGCCCAGTTTCCGCAGGACAGAGGGGCGGAAGAACAGATACTAATTTCACCAGACTGGCTGCGAGGCTGATTGTGCCCGTCTCCAGAACTGTTGGAAGCAGCCCTCCCAGGCCAGGGCCATTTCTGGTTTAGCCCACCCCACCCCCAAGGTGGTCCCCGAGGACATAGCACTGAAGGTGTGTGGCAGGAACCAGCAGTGAGCACGTAGGCGTGACAACCAAGCAGGGAGCAGGGGCCTCCCAGGCAAGGCCACTCCCAGGTAGGGAGTGTGGGTGAGCAGGGCCCCAGCCCAGGCAGGCTGCACGGCGGGCTGTTCTGTGCCAGGAGACTGCCCCCTCTGGCCTCAGTGGCCAGGCTCTGTGTTCTAAGTGCCCATGCCAGCTCTCTCTCTGGCTGCCTCACTGCCGTCTCTGCAGTGTGGCTGAGATGATGGCAAGGGGTGTGTGTGTACGTGCCCAGGAAGAAGCATCTCTTGCCCTCCAGATGCTCACTGGGCAGCGAGGGGGCCCTAGTCTCAGGCACAGTGACATGGTGTGAGTCTTGCCTGAGGACAAAGGACCCAGGGGTGGGAAACCCGTGGGTTGGTTCTGGCATCCAGGAGACCTGGGCGCAAGTCTCAGCTTTGCTCCTTGCCAGCTGTGAGAACTCACACAAACTAATCCACTTCTCTGGCCTCAGTTTCCTCATCTGTCAAAAGGGAAGGCATCGCCCACTCCCAAGATGTAAGCAGGTCACATGTGGAGGCTCTAAGCACAGGCCTGGCCCAGCAAGACACCTCCAGGCCCTGCGCCCCCATATGTGCCCAACACGTGTCTCGCAGTAGCCAGCCCGGTGCCCAGCCCTGTGCAGCCTGGTGCAGGCCTGCCTTCCTCGCCGGACTCTCCGCTCTCTACATTCCCGGCTCCTGCCATGTAAGTCACACTTAAATACTTGACTGCTGTTCCCCCCTGCCAACTTGGGGCCTCAGCTGGGACACTTGCCTTCTCAGCCTTTAGGTCTGACCCGGCCAGCTTTGCCTCTGGGGTCAGTGACAGCTGCCCCCTGCCCATGGGCCAAGATGCCTCGGCTGTCCACCCCATATGCCTACAGACTCCCCGTGACACCCCCAGGGCCTCACACAGGGGAGGGCCCGGTCAATGATGAGGAACAGGCGAAGGTGACAGAAAGAAGCCAGTCACCCCAGGGGCCCCTGACACGCACCTCCACATCAGCGTCTGGTGGACCGTGGGCCGCAGGTGAAACACGTGGTTGCTGACAGCCAGGTTGTGCTCCAGGCGGAAGGGCTCCAGCACCACGCCATCCCGCACGGGGAACGTGAGCCGCAGCTCGTCGTTGTGGTTGGCTGGGGTGGGACAGGAGGCAGGTGAGCCACAAGCCCCTGGCACACAGGCGCACAGGACTCCAGGGCCACGGGTGGGACTCGCTCACCCGGGGCCGAACACCCAGAGGAAGCAGCGTGTGTAGATGGGGGCAGAGAGGCTGGGCTGCGCCCAGCACATACCAGGGAGCCACGTCTTTCTCCCGGCCACCTGGCCCACCCCGGCCATGCATCCCCTCTGCTCCCACCTGCCTCCCTGCTCTGGAAGCCCAACCTGCTCCTCCCATAGCAGAGGGCGGCCCAGCCCCCACCTCAAACATCCCTCTGGGTGGGGCCCACCTGCTCTCAAGCCCTCTGCCCTTTCTGCAAGGCCCCCCCAACTGGAGGGCCCCCAGGTGGAGCTGCCTGACAAGGTGGGGGTGGAAGTGGGGCCCTCACCTGGGGGCGGTGGCAGAGCACTCATATTTGGCTTGATGTCAGGTGGGAAGGGTGGTTTGACGTCTTGGCTGGGGGACAGGTAGGGAGGGATGCTGCTCCCGGGGGTCATGGGGGGTGTGGGGTTCCCTGGAACAGGTGAGTGGGGATAATTTGCCACAGGAACCGGCCTGGGAGGCTGGAGGGAAAGAGAAAGCACACAAAGGTTATGGGGACACGGGGACGTAAGGGGGCCATGGTTGTGGACACACACCTCATTCACCCCAGGGTCCCAGGGCTACGCCCCTCCTGCCGAGGGAGGAAAGCCTCCCCCAGGGAAACCCTCCCTACCCTTCGTCTGGTCTCACACCTACTGAGCTCCTCCAGTGTTAGGTGGACACAGACCCCCACCCACCCACGTGAACAATGGGGACACTGAGGCTCCGGTGGGGGACTTGTCTTATAGAACCCTGGGAGAGGAGGGCTGCTGTCTCCAGGCAGGCACCCCACGTCAGGACTCTAGGCCACACCCTGCATGCCCGCCCACCCCTCCAGGGCCCCCAGATGGAGTCGGGGCCTGCAGAATCCCAGGCCCAGATTCCCCAGGCGCCCCTCCCTCTCCCTCAGTCCTCGCCTGGTTTTCTTTCAGGACTGGCACGGACCACACTTGTCCCTGCTTCACCCACCCAGAGCTGTGGAGTCTCAGTCCTAGGCATCTCTGTGCCCCTGAACAGATGACCAGGAAGTATTCCCCAACCCGTGGACCCCTCCTAACGTCCAGAGAGGTCAGGGCAGGAACAGTAAAAACCCTTAGACACAACAATTGCCCATGGGCTAGAATTTTAAAAATTAAAATGGAACGTACCCTATTGACATTCCCTTGGCTGTAGTTACTGTAGCTGCTTCCCGAGAAGGTGTTATTTTGTCCATTAAACTGTTCTGGCTGTGAAAACAAGACAGATGATGCTACAGTGGAAGGCAGGAAAGCTATCAGGGGCCCACTCTCCCTCCTGGTGTTACGCCCGCCAGGAGCGCAGGGCCTGCGGCAGACACCATGCAGTGCAGGGGAATGGGGGGCGGGCCAGGCCTCCCCTCGGGGACAGCGTTTTGCCCTTCTCTGTCCACAGCCATGAACTTAGCAACAGAGTTTACAAAAACGGCAATACCCAGTGTGCTGAAATTGGAGCAAAAACGGCAAACCCATACGGAGGATGGTCATATAAGTTAGCATGGTTCTTTGGCAAATAAATGTAAAATAGTGAAGCGTCTTCTTCACTCCTGAGAATGTATTTTATAATAATTCCGAAGAAGGACAAGGCTATATTCTTGAAGATATTCATTGCAACGTTACTAGAGAAGTGAAAAATCAGAAGCAACCAAATGTCTAACAGAGAGGGAATAATGAAATATGATATGGTTATTTTGGTGGAACATTAGGCAGCCATTAAAAGTGAAAACTATAGACTCTGTAGCAATAAATAACATGTTCGTGATTTCATGTTAAGTAAGAGATGCAAAACCACAGCTGTAATAACAACCTTACGAGGTGCTGGCACCCACCCACATGCAGGGAGACAAAGTTTCGAATGCAATGTTAATGTATCCAGGGTGTGTGGTTTTTGTTTAAAAAACGAATTTCCTTTATCACCTTGTGAATGCCACAAATAAGAAGAGGAGAAAGAAACCCATCATCCAAGCCCCGTGAGAACAGGGACCAAGAAAAGCCAGTCTGACTTTCTGGCCGCTGAACTCAGCTCTGAGCACACGGGGGCATCCAGAAACCTCCACCTACCCCGAGTATCTTTGGGTGGGGTTAGTGATATGAGGTGTAGGGAGGGAAGGGGCGAGGCTTGGGGCGGTGCGGGTGCCCGGCGGTGGGACTCACCTTGTAATACTGCCCCATGTTGACGGTGGGGGGCGGGTACTGCCCGGTGCTGGGCTGGCTTGGCATCCTTTGCCCCGGGTAGTTGGGAGAGGTGAGCGGCCTCGGGGGGTTGGGGGTGGGGTACTGGCCTGGCTGGGTGGGGAACTGGCTGTTTGGTCCATATTGCTGGTTTCCATAGTTGGGCTGTGGTGGCAGAGAAAGGACAGGGGAAAGGTCACCAATGTCTCGTAGCCAAGACACTCACCCGAATACCAGGACTGCACCCACCTTCTCTGCTTGGCCTGGGCTACTGTCCACCCAGAAGCCACCTTCCCCATCTGTAAAGGGGGAGTGGCCAGAGGAAATGACGCCTGAGGCCCCTTCTTGCCCTGATATCCAGGGACACGCATGCTGCCTGTCCAGCTCATGGGCCACCTCCCCAGAAAGCTGTTCTTCCTGGAGCACATGTGCTCTGAGCTCCAGGGACACTTTCACAGCCTCTCATTCAGGCCATTATGAGACGGCTTAATTCTAAGCCCCTCTGTATCTCTGCTAGTGCTCGGTTCAGGGCTGTGTTACGCAGTGTGTGCCTAATGTGACGGGGGAACACAGCCAACAGGCTATGCTTCCAGAAAGGTGACCCCTGTGTCCCTGCATTCTGAGGCTGAACATGGGTGGCATTCTTCCCGCGCCCCACACAGAGCAGGACACACACCTAGCGTTCCGTTCCAGGCTATCAACAACCTGCCGTCTGTGCTGCGGCCGGGAGCACCAGGTTGGTGCAGGGACAAGACAACTTCTCTCAGCAGGAGCAATTTAGAGAGAAGAGACGGTGCCGCCCTCCAACCACCATCCCCTGTCTGAAAACTCAGGTGACCCTCAGGGCCACATGACATCCTGTGCATCAGTGGTTTCTTCTTCCCTGTCTGTTGAAACTCCCTGAGTGTCTCTCTTGCCCTCTAGGCCCAGAGGTCCCGTTAATGGCTGTGTCCCCATGCCTGGCAAAGTGCCCTCAATCAATACTTGCTCAACAAACGAAGGCCCTGGGGTAAACATCGAAGCGTGTCAGCATGGAAGAACTCTCCATAGCTCATGCTGTTGCGACATGGTGGCGGCTCTGCGCGACGGTGAGGCTCCCATCATGGGAGGTGTGTAAATGGCTGGTGCCTGCCCACCCACCAGGCTGACAGCTGAATCCTCTATGGGGCCAGTGACCCAACTTCAGCTCCTGCCCTAAGGTTTCAACAATTCCAACACAGCATAAGGGCCCTGGTGAGCGGAAGACCAATCTTCCCATTCGGGGTCAGGCCTCGCAGGCTGTGACTACCCCATGTCACAGCCCAGCGCCAGTGATTTTGCAGCTGGGTGGCAGCAGTGTTCTACAAAGAGGATGACTAATGCAGTGAAGATCCCGAGAGCCTCTGGCATGCTCTCTCGTGCATTCATGGAGGTACAGAGTGACGCTAATGACCAGGGATTCCGCCGCGGCCTCCCTGCACACCGCCTCCCTGGTCTGGCAGCCCTGAGGCTGGGCTCACAGACGCAGCCCTGGACCAGCCAGTGGGGACTCTGGGAGCTTGAGCACAGAGGAGGCTGAGAAGAGGCCCAGAAACTGTGGGGGCTGTGCCCTGGGAGTGAGGCCAGGAGCTCAAGGTCCCCTCAGGACAGGCAGGGCCTGGGAGCCAATGGTCCTTCTCTGGCCGCCCCCTGAACTATTGCTGACCAGGCAGAAGGTCAGGCCTTGACCTAGCCTCCTGGACCCCTGACCTCTCTCTCCCCTCTTGGACTTGGGACACCTCTGCCTGTTGCCAAACCACCCAGCCCATGCTAGGGTGGACGCTGAGGGGAATTGCATAAATCTTTTAGGAACTTAGAGTCTTTGGGATCGAACTCCACTGTAAGCCCAAGCTGAACACCCAGTCCTGAGACCAGACGGGAGGAGGAAACCTTCCCGAGAGCAGGCGTGCGAGCAGAGACCTGGGCGCCGTGCTCAGGGGGTGCCGGGCAGTCAGGGCAGGCTCCGCAAGGGGTGTCTGCTGGCTCAGGATCCTGGGGACCTGTGTCTTCTGCAGGTGAACTAAATCCTCACCTGGGTGCCCAGGGGGGCGGTTGTGCCACCTTGTTTCCAAGTGTTCCCTGGAGGCCCTGTGACATGCCCTCCCGGGCACCTGTCTTCTCTGAGCCACACTGAGTCCCATATAGCCTGCGTGCATCATTCCTTTGTGGGTCTCCACACGAACCTTTTCTTTCCTGCTAAGGTCTCAGTTCCCGGAGGGCAGGAGGTGTGGGTTTCACTTCCCTAAATCTTCCCCAACACCGTGGCTGAGCCAGAGGCAGTGCTCCTCCCAACAGAGCGACTGACCTTGGATGGAGACAAGCCCTCAGAAGCACACTGCCTGCCTGCTGATCGTCCCCGACGCGCACCGCCTTTGTGCTCTGCAAGGGTTTGTCTCAGCTCTCACTCGTGGAGGGAGGGTGGGGAAGTTCTCGCGTGGGTGGGAGGAGCTAAACCCAGTCACCCCATTACTGTCTGAGCCAGGGCAGGGGAACAGCTGGAGCTGCTGTTTGCCGAGTGGCTGCATAAGCCAGTCCAGGGTGAGGCACGTCACAGACATCCCCTCACTGAGGTCCCCAAGCAGCCTGAGGAGGTGGGTCGGAGTGCCACGCCATTTATAAATGAAAAAATTAAGACTAGGGGAGGTGGCATGACTTGCTCAAGGTCTTCCAGTTGGAAAGTGGTAGAACCAGGTCTCGAACCCAGGAGCACCTGACTCCTAAGGTCCTGCCTCTTGGTACAGGTGTTCTGAGGTCAAGCCCGCCCCTTCCAAGGCACTGCCCACAGCCCCGTGTGTCCAAGCCCAGGCCCCCCACCCGCCCCCTGCCCCACTCACCTCTCCCGGGTATGGCCTCTTTATGCTCTGAATGGGGAGGGACTGGGGCCGGGGGCCCGGGTACGTCTGCTGGGGCATCCGCTGCCCATGCGTGCCAAAGGGGCTGATGCCGGGCGGCCGGGGCTGGTTCATGCCCATGGGAGGGCCGCTCATCCCCGAGGGCGTCATCCCAGCCGCCATGCTCGCGGGGTTCATGCTGCCCGCCATGGAGGCAGGCCCCCGCGGCCCGGGCTGGTTCATGAATTGGCTGTTATACGCCTGGGTGGGACCCATCTGGAAAGAGGAACAGACCTTCAACGGGAGAAGAAGAAAAAAAAAAAAAAAAGAATAAAATGCCACATGCATTGAAAGTGCAGGGAGGGAGTGGTGGGGAGGTGGGGGTGGGGGAGGGGCGCTTTCCTGTGCGGCTGTGGCAGGTGCCCCGCCAGGGCGCAAGGGAGCACCGTCCTCCAGGGCTCCCTGCTGCCCTCTGCAGGCCGCACAGGAAAGATGCAGCTGGGGTGTCGGGCTGGGGAGGGGGTGGGGTCACTCCAGTGCACAAGCAGCATTCCCGGGGAGGCAGGCAGGGCACAGGGAAGAGGGTGCAGGGGCGGGGAGGGGCATGGGAGGGTGAAGGTGGATGATGGAGGCAGGAGCCCGAGTGAGGCTGACGCCCCTTTTCTGGAAGCCCCGGCCCCGCCCTTGGTCCTGGCCAGTGGAGACACACCCTCCATCCACAAAGTCGGACTCGGCCCAGCTTCCACTTCTGCCCACTGCCCGGCAGTCCCCAGCCCCACGCCCCTGTCCTGCAGCCCTACGGGGGCTCCCCTCTCCTCGCTCCCACCCAATCCTTCTGGAGGTCAGAGAAGCAGCACCGGGGCCCGGGCAGAACCCGCAGATTGGGTGATGAGGAGGGCACTGGCCTCAGAGGCCACCCAGTAGACAGACTGGCCACAAGGCAATTTTGAGACACCCATCCCGCTCTTGGGTGAGTAGGGGGCCAGAGAGCAATGTGGGACCCCCTTCCTGATATGCAGTCACACATGAGCCACCAACCCACGCAGAACGAGTGCTCAAATACCCCCTGCCACGGCAACCACACTGACACAGCCATATTCTAACACACACCCCTCCACGTGTTTCCAAGAAAACCCAAATGCACCCTGCCAGCACCAGCTCCGCCAGCACCCCAGCTCTGATTTCCTGGGGCTGCCTGCCTGGCTCAGCTACGCTGGACCAGGACTAGTGGGGACCCTTACCGGTCCATACTGGTTTATATCCTTGTTCTGCGTCTCCTGCAAGGCTGCCACGGTGGCCGTGGCGGTGGCTGTGGCCGTGGCTGCTGCTGCTGCCACTGCTGCTGCTGCGGCAGCGGCCGCCGGCTGAGTGAAGTCAGCAGGCGGCCTGGTGTGCGGAGGGATACCCATGCCCGCAGGGGCATTAGGACCCCCGGGGTAACTGCAGGGAGAGAAGGAAGGAACAGTTAGACACGGCCTGTATCTGAAGATGAACCCATGACAAGCCTTGGGCTGGGAGGGAGAAGATGGGGCTATGCCCAGAGGGGACAGGGCCTACTGGAGGTCGCAGCCATTTGGGCCACTTGGTGACTGCCAAGCCGCTGTGCTCCCGGAGCCCTCACTGTGTGCTGGGAGGTGCTGCCCCTCACTGTGTGCTCTTGGGCCCTGGTGAGCCCATCCTCTGGAGGACACAGAGCCTCGGCCGCCTGCCCAAGGCCCTCCAGCAGTGACGGTGCAGCTGCAGGTGCAGCTCCAGGTGTGTCAGACACCTGTGTTTAACCACCAGGTTGTACTGCTCTGCCAACCCCAGGCCAGAAACCCGCTGTGGTCAGTCCCAGGAGCTGGCACGGGGCACGGCCAAAGTGGGGGTTTAGGACAGGGCTGGTGGCAAGAGAAGGGTGGGTGCCTCTGCCTGTCTGCGTCAGTCCCGCTTCAGGTCACCTCCCAAAGCTCCTTCCTGGGACTGCCCACCCCTCCCCTCCTTCCTCCTGAGCCCAGGGACTCCTGTCTCTGCACAGTTCTGCCCCAGCAGATCAGCAAGGCAGAGCGATTTCCCCAGTCTACTTAACTGTCTCTGGACAACTGGACCCACCTACGGCTGCTCTTCCCGTCTCCTAATCCAGCTCTCTCAACGTCTTCCAATTTATTAAAGACGCGAGGCAGAGAAGGGTCATTTGTGGAGATGAGAACATCACACCCTTCTACGCCTGTGGGCCTGACAAATGTCAGAACAGGCCCAGCTGCTGCGGCACCTGCAGGCCAGCCCCAAGAGCTGGGGATGACTGTGCCCCTTCAATGCATGGGACAACCAAGGATAAAACAAGTGACAGGGCTTGCCCACGGTTCTCAGGCCAAGAAGCACGGAGCTGGGATTTAAATGGGACCTGCTCCTGGATGGAGGGAGAAGGGCAGGGCTGAAGGCTGCTGCCCGGGCCAGCCCCACTCACCTGGCCCCGAAGCCCCCGCTGCCGGGGTAGTTGGGCCGGCCGTACATGCTCTGCTGGATGTAGGGCTGGGCGGGGCCGGCCTTGGCCGAGAACTGCTGCTGCTGCCCGGCGAACTGCGGGGAGTTGAGGCCGGGGTTGCTGGTGGTCATGCCCGAGGCCATGGGGTTGCCGCCTGGATTCATGGGGTTGTTGGCATTGGCCATAGGGTTCCCGAGAACCTGCGGGCAGAGAAAGTAGCTGTCACCCAAGCTAGTATCCCAGGGGGCAAGGAGAGGAGAATGAGGGTGGCATTAGCCAGTCCAGAGTGCAGGTGACTGGAAGGGGCAGGCCTGGGAAGCAGACAGGCACGAGAACCTTCCTTGTGACGGAGGGAGGTGAGGGCACAGGACCCAGGTTCCCAAAGCCAGCTCAAGTGCCCCCGGGGCCTGGGTAGCCGCGGCGAAGGGACGTGAGGCTGCTCCTGTGTGCGGTGGCAGGTGGGAAAGCACCGGGCCACTCGGCCTCCCAGCCCACACAGGGGCCTGGGTGCCAGAGGGTCAGGCCGCCGGAGGCCCTGGGCTGCTGCTCTGTGAGGGCCAAGAGAAGCCCGACTTGCCGCTCTGGAGGGCAGCAGTGTCCCGGCCAAGAGGCTCTGGGGCCTGAGACCTCAAGTAGGCCCAGCGGTTCCCTCCAGGGCAGCAACCAGCCCTGAGCCCCTGTGTGGCCACCGCTGAGGCTGGCAGAGGCGGGGCTGGTGGGAGACCCTCGGTTAGGGCAGAGGAAGACTGGAGGAAAGACGGAGGAATGGGGGGGAGGCAGGCTTGACCAGGTGGCTGGCCGGGGGTCTGTCACAGGATTAAGGCACAACATTGTGCTGAAGTCTAACCCAGGCCATGAAGGGTCAAAGACTCAGACTTTGGAGCCCTGTGGACAATAACACACAGGAAATTTTCCTGTTTTTCCAACCAGAGTCCACATGAACCAGGGAAGAACCCCTTGCGGACTGTCTAATGAATGCCATTCCCCAAGAAAGGCCCTAGGATGGGGACAGGGGACAGAGGCTCAGTGCTGCCCTCCTGAGGTGGGTGTGGACCCTTTCTGGAGTGGAGACAAGTCTACAGCTGAGTGTGCCCTGGAAGCCGGCCTTCCCAGCAGGGTGACCTGAGGGCCTCAGGGGTCAAGGGACATTCCTGTCCGGAAGGAGCTGTGGCTGGGGCAGGATAGGCTCTTACCTGGCTCTGGGATGTGTTGGTCACTCCCCAAACCGTGGTGACCACGGAGAGGGAGCCGGGAGGCTGGTTGGTGTTCTGCTGCCAAGGGACAGAGTCATAGGGGAACGACCCATCACTGCAGAGGGAGACAGAGGGGAGAGACTCAGGGGCCGCGTGCATCACCCCGCCACGCTACCGCAGCTCCCAGCCAGGCCCGGGCCCCTCGGCCTGTTGCGGTGCCCGATGCAGAACACGTGTGCCTGGCATGGAGACGGGCTGTGCAGAAGTGACCACCTCTCCCCTATCACTGCGGGGAGCCACCTCCACGGCTGTGTCACCTCAGCCCGAAGTCCACAGGCCATGCAAGGAGGAGGCGGCGGTGTGACCTGAGGCTCAGTCTAACCTCTTTCACCAGGGCTCTGACTCCACGTGGAGGGGATCGCCACGCCACCTTCCCCTTGGAACTGCCCAGTGAGGGTCTTCGCTCTTCCCCCTTCGCCCCCCGCCACCTCCTGACCCCCCATGGTGGTGGGGCGCTGAGCCTTTCGCACGCAGTCTTTCCAGCATCATTCTTCCTTCCTTGCCAACAGGACCCGCCCCCACCCGGCTCTCCGGGGCACATCCCCGCCGAGCTAATCTCCCTCCAACCACTGAGACACTCGGCACAAGCAAAGACCCTCAGGGGCTTCCAGTGCTCACGAGGCAAAGTCCAGACCCCGACTTAAGAACGGTTTAGCTGCCGTCCGCCTTCCCTGCCTTCCGCTTCGGCTCTGTCCTCTCTCGGAGCTGCCCGCCGAACACTGCCTGCCCTCCGCCAACCAGTGCCACACCTTCCCCAGCCCCTCGCTGGGCCAGGCAGTTCCCACCGTGCTAGGGGACGTCTCCCTGGGGAGCCCCCACACATCAGAAGCAAGGACTTAACCTCTGGCCCAACGCACTGCCCTTGGCCGACAGTGGTGTGCAGCGATGCCTTCCTACTAACTGCTGTGGTGCAGCAGACTGGGTGCCAGCGGATTCCGGCGAGAGGAGAAGGGCCCGAGTTTGAGAGGGGCAGGCGGGCTCACGGCATGAAGCCCTGCTGGGATGCCAGCCCCCATGGGAGTGCGGGGCTGAGGCTGCTTCTCCCCCCAGAGCCCGCGCTGGCTCTCTAGCACTACCCCTTCACCGAGGGTCACCAAATCCCGGACGCAGACCCCAGGGAGAGCAGAAAAGCAAAGCGCCCACACCTGTGGCACTGCCTACATCCACCCAGGGCATCCCACGGGGGGTGAGGCCTGCAACGCAGCACCGCCAGGTGCCAGGGGGTGTGTGTGCACCGGCGGAAGGGGATCTGGAGGAAGGCACCTTGTGTCTCTGGCTGGCTGGTGCCTGAGTCACAGCGGACAGCAGAAGACAAAGGCTCTTGTCTCACTCACACCTGGAGAACTTGTGCCCGGGCCAATGGGCTGCTCCAGCACTAAGAATGTGAGTGGGGTGCAAAGAGCCCAGCCCACAGGCAAGGGTGTCCGGGAGGGAGACGGAGTCCTGTGTGACCAGCAGGCAGAGAGCAGCCAGGGCGGCGGAGTCTGTGTCCTGCGCCTTGCTGGGCTGAGCCCCTGGCAATGTTGGTCATGTCAGACAGGCTCCCGCAGAGGTGACCAGCCTGGAGGGCAGGAGCCCGTCACTGTCTGCTCACACTTGTTCCTCCCCTGCCTGGATGTCGTCTCCCTGAGATCTCTCTGCCCGCCGGCCCCTGGGTTCCTTCCTGTCCCTGTGCAGGTCGTCGGAAGGGCCTGCCCCACCATCCTGGTAAAAGGAGTAACCCCGCCGCACATTTCCTTTTCCCCACACCCCGGCTTTGCATTGTTTGCACAGCCCTCCACCGCCGTCGTAATCATGTATTTATCTGACTATTCTCCACCTGCACTAGCACGGAAGCTCATGACAGCAAAGTCTTGTGCTCAGGGCCCTGGTGCAAGTTTCTGCACTCAAGCCTCCTCATCTGTAAAACGGGCGTAAGAATGATTCCCCCACTCTACGCTCAGTGTTTTCCAACTGCAGGTCACAGAACCTGAGTGGGCGATGACATTGAACCAGCGGGAGGGAAAAAAGAGGCTTTCTCAACTGAGACATGACACAGACTTGAGATGACTCATGATTTCTGGGGGAAACGTCAGGACTAGAATTACAGGAGGAGCTAGTCAGGGCACTTAGCTGGCGGACAAGAGGGCTAGTGGCCTGTGGAAAGGGGTGAGACCCAGATGCATGGGCCAAAGGTGACAGTGGCAGACTCCGTTCCTGAGGTGGCAGACTGGGGACCAGGAGCCCGGAGACAGCAGGCAGTGCAGAGAAGCACGGGGAAGCAGGCAGTGAGCTGCTCCTCAGGGAGGCTGGGCTGCAGCCGCCTCTGCTCGCCCAGGAGGTCGCTGGGGGGACCCCGAGCACCACCTGGCCCCGTGGGTGGCACACCCTGGACACCTGCTCTCCTGCAAGGCCCACGTCCTAGGTGTGCTGGACAAACACAGGATCATCTATAACTTAACAAAACAGAAGCCCAAGTCTCTTCTCTCCCCAGGACTTCTGCCCGCAAAGTTCTCACTGACTCTCCAGGTCAATGTCAAATTAGACAGGGGTCCCTGTCCTTTCAGAACACGGGGCTGTCCAGGCTCAGGAAGTAACCGCCCCCTGCCCCCCAGGGAACCCCTGGGAGCCGGCAGCTGCTGCCTCACCACCTCAGCCGGGGAGGCCCTGGCTCACTGGGGACACTGCACAGGCCACAAACGAGCTCCCAACTGCCCTGCAGCTCCGTGGGTGGGCCTTGTGGGCGGAAACCGGCTCCTTCCTGTTTTGTCCCCTCCACCCCAAACTCGGTGAGAAGCAAACTTAACCAATGTTCCCAAACTGGGCAGCACACCTTCTGGCTGGAAGGTTCACCGCCCCAGAGCGAAGATGCACACGGACACGTAGGGGACACATATGTGCACACGCACACAGGGCCCTGCTGGCATACTGCTGCACACGCGGGGGAGAGACAGGCACCCACACGTAGGGCGGCCTCCGGACGTGCCTGCCTGCACACGCACCTGCTGCAGAAGCAGAAGTGGCAGCCGCACCGACGCGGCTGTGACTCATCTTGCTCTGGGGGAGACGGCTCCTGCTGTCACAGCGAAGGCTTTCACCCCCGCGGGCCCCCCGCGGCTGCTCTGCCGACGCCACACCTCTGCCTGGACTCAGACACCACCGGAAGTCAAGGACAAGCCAGCCTCCTGGGCTGCTACCAGGGACGCAAGGCCCAGCCAAGGTGGGAGGACGGCCTGGTGGGTGCCCCGAGACCCCTTCTTCTCCCCTGATAAGCACAGTTTCACCTGCAGACACCCTCAGCCAGGCAGAGGTGCCTGGCACGTCTTAGTAATTCTGCCCCACTCTGCACGCCTCTAACCCGGTGTGGCCACGGTCTCGTTCAGCCTAAACTGCCCCAACAATCCTGTTCCACCCACAGAGGCACCAAGGCCAGAAGCCACTTGGATCTCAGCAACCGACGTTCAGCCTGCCGAGCACCTCCTGAGATGGTGGCCGCTGCGTGCCCATCTCTGCACCTGTTCTCAGTCTGGGAAGCCCTGTTCCACCCGGAAAAGGCCATTCATCTGGTCCAGCCTCAGCCCACGGCCATCTCCTCTGGGAAGACCTTGCACACGGGACTGTGCCCCACTGGCTCCTCATGTTCCTGGACACAGGTGACAGCCTGCTGACTTTCTTCTTCTGCACCAGGAGCCACCACCTTGAATTCCTGGACTCCCCGTGCCTGGCATGATGTCTTCACACACCTACGGGGCTTAGGAAGCCTTTGCTAAGCAAAAGCAAGTGCCGGGGGGAACCACCGCTTCTCTGCGCTCACCCTCTGCTGGGAATGACTGAACATGTCCATTCGTTGAGCCTGAGGGGTGACCGACAATTGCCCAGTGAGGGAGACAGGGACAAGAGGGAAGCGATGAACCCACTGTCACTCTGCCTCATCTGTGAATTGGGGATGATTATAGCTCCTCCCCGGGAACCTGTCGTGAGGATTAAGCGTAAGTGCCTAACACGTGTGAGGCACAAACAACAGCGTCCAGCACACCTGGGACACCCTGAAACTGCTGGCTGCTGTTGTTGTTGTTAGGATTTATCAAGTGGCTTCCAGACACAGGGAATTAGTGAACTAAGAACTCATCAATGCCCTGCTAGGCGGCCTCAACAGATGCCTCTCTCAGGAGCCGAGCTCACAGCGGTAACAGACCTCGTCAAGGGCAAGGCCGCCAGGTCACCGGGCCACATCAGGTGCATGTTTTAGGAACTTAAGATCCAGCAGGGCAGTGCTCCCCGTGGAAATGGCGACCACGCCAGGGAGTGGGCACTACAAAGGCCACCTAGAAGTCCATGGGAGTTCTGAGAGGGGTACGTCTTTCCGGGGATTCTCAGGGAAGTCACTGGCACGAACGGGCAGAGGAGATGTAAAGCTGGGCCTCAAAGGCTGGCTGCAGAGAACATCCAAATAGCGTCCCAGGAAAAACGCTGAATTGTCTGCTTTAGCCTGGACTTTAGACAAGATCCGGGGACTTCTTTTGGAGGCTAATACTCAGAGGACAGAGGGAAGCCTTGCAGGAGAGAGGTTACCTATGGGGGTGGGCTCTGGAGCCAGACTCTCTGGGGCCAAACCCTGGCTCTGCCCCTGACGATTTCTGTGACCTTGGACGTGTTACTTGAGGTCAACCTCAACTTCCTCATCTGTAAAGTGGGACTAACACTCTTTTAGGATAAAACATGAGAGTACAGGTACAGTTTAGCACAGTGCCTGGTAGAGGGACCCTGCTCAGCTGTGCTTGTACCTTTCTCTCCAACGCTGCAGCCCAGCCATGGCGTAGGTACCCACGTACACTGGATGACACGATCAAGGTGCCTAGGGGTGACTACGCCAGTGACGGGAGGAGCCGTTATCACTCCCGCCTGTCAGCTAGAGGAGTGTGTTTTCCAAACCTCTGAGGCCTTCCTCAGTTTTCTTCTGCCTTCCCTTCTCTAGTGAACTCTTACCTATGCTTCAAAGCCCGGCCTGCATGCTCCCTTTTATGAGTCTCCTAAGCAGAATCGAGGGCATGTTCCTCTGTTCCCTCAGCACTTTCTCCATTTATTTTGCAGAGAAAAGGTCTTCACAGTGCTGTCACAGAGGACGGTTTACAAATCCCTATACCAGCTCCACAGGCCCTGCTGGAGGTTTGCCGAATTGGAGAAAAGGAGCAAGGCCTGGGACGAGGAAGGGATCACTCCGGGCTCCTGGGCACCTGCCATGGCAGCGTCTACATAGACATTCATGGCAGGAAGAGTGGGGGGAGGGCTAGATTATTTCTTCCCTTGCACTTCTAACAGCCACTTTATTTGGGAGAAATACCAATTCCTATTAAGGCTATCGTCACACAGATCCTGATTAATTTCCCTGATCTGGCTGCACTGGTACTGTCTCCGCGCACGGCTATGGCGTTACTGCTAATGAAACGCCGAGCCCGGGAGGAGCCGAAGGTCCCACCCTCTTTAATTTAGGAGAACCATTAACAGCATTGTCCATCATCACAACTGCTGGGGCCTACTTCCTCCCTCCCTGCGGTGAAACTTAGAACTTGTGCAGCGAACTGCGTATTAGAGGGTGTTGAAATTTTCAGTAGGAAGGAGGGAAGGAAAAGACCCTTGCGCCTTGGCCATCTGGAACTGATGGAACAGGGATTCAGCGGTCTTTCGATTCTCCCTTTCCTTGCTTGTTTATTTTAAAAATGTTCTGGGGGCAAGAAGAGCCTACCACAAACCGAACTCTGGTACGGCTATGCAAAAAAGAGCTGCAGGGACAGCTGTGAAGATGGTGTGATGTGACGTGACCAAGGAAAGAAGACTGGGGTGGGCTCTGATCGGCCCCCTGTCGTTGACCACAAATGAGCACACCAGAGTCTGACGGCACCAGCTGAGGGCCGGGGAATAATGACGGGTTCCGGGGACTTCCAGTGTGCCAGGCTCGGTGACGAGCATGGACATCCTGCCACTGCTGCCCCTCCCCTTCTGCAGATGGGGAAACTAAGGCATGAACAAGGCAAGTACCTGCCCAAAGTTACCCAGGGAGAGGATGGCAGAGCTGAACTGGAGGCCAGACACCTGGCTCCAGGGCCTACAGCCCATCTGCTACACCAGGGGACACAGGGGTCTCTCCCCTCTGGGAGCCTCTCCTCTGGGGGCCGCAAACCCCACACCTGGAAGAGGAAGGATGGCACCTCTGATCTTGGAGACTTCCCCAACAGCTCTCACTGGCTTCGATTGTAATCAAATTAGCAGCATAAACAAGATTTATTAGGCCCTTAATTACCTTTGCAACACTGATTTGCATATGGACAATGTGCTAATCACAAACGGCTTTTTAACCACTCGTTAAAAACCTGGGAGAGAAGGCAGAGATGCTTCGCTGGCATCAACTCTAGGTCACCGCAGGGACTTGGAAGGTGTCCTGCTGCTCAGTCACTGGCCTGGGGCCTCGCCCGGCCTCTCTGGCCTCCGCTCCCTCGCGCAGCACTCTGGACACCTGTGAGTACAGAGGGCAGTGCCACTTGTGGCCAGTGGTGAGGACAAAATAGGGAGACTCAGAGTCTAAAGACCTCCACAGACTGGATAATTAATATTCCTCCTCACCACCCTTAACCTCAAAAATGGCCTCGGGGGCTACAGCAGCCTGACCCTTCTCTGACATTCCACATCCCCCACTGGCAAGGAACCACGAGGCTCAGAGAGGGCCTTGCTTGGCGGCACAGCCTCTGGGTGGAAAAACTCAGGCCCTGACTCACAGCCTCGTGCTGTGGCACCAAACCTCTGCAGCCTGCAGTGGACCCGAGCTACAGAAATACTACAGTCACCAGGGATCCTCCAGGCACCCGCTGTCTCTGGGGGTGGGGCAGGCTTCAAGCTGCTGGGCTCCCGGCTCCCTCCCCCTCTCCCCTTCTCTGGTCCTCAGGGCCTTCGACAAGGACCCTGAGCCCTCAAACAGCCGGACACCTCTGAGCAGCAAATCCTGAATACCCCAGGGTGCCCAAGCTCGCCTCTGGCCAACGTCTCCCCAGTGAAAGGCAACCAGAGCTTCTTTTCTCCAAGTCATTCACTAAGAGTGCTGAGGACGATGGACCGAAAGCTAACTGTGAAAGTTCTTGATGTCCTTTTCCATTTTCTTTCTCGTTTGGGAAATCACATTAGGGACTTACAAGGTGACAGACCTCTTTGGAGTTTCCCTGGAAATGAGGGATTTCTCCATTGGGAAATTCAGGAAAGTTACAAGCAGACGCCGGCCAACTTTTAATCACCCGACTATGTCCTCAGAACAGCCCTGGGCTTGGGGATGGGACTTGGGCTCTGGCCTTGTTCAACTGGTGACACCACTTTCACTTCCAACTGCCCCACTAGAAAACAGGAAACAGGGTGAGTGGATCAGACAGTAGATGACCCTCTTCCAGAAAAATCCTCCAAATCAGGTTAACGACCACATACCACCGTGTCAACCTTGAAGGACCAGTTGGCCGGCAGCAGAGCAGGGTGCACAGTTTAACCTGTTCTGCCCCTACTGGCT